>JAKSZP010015817.1:0-250470 GCA_022478985.1 Massospora cicadina
TGGCTCGATGGGCTTGTATGCTGCAGGCTTATGACTTTGAGATCCTTCACTGCCCATGCATAAAGCATCAGATCGCTGACTGTTTATCTTGACTGCTGACTATTGCCATTATGGCGGACCTCAGTGACAAGATGTACAATAAGATGCCCAGCAGAAAATACAATGACTTATATGCCCAAGTGATTAAATCGTTGAATGAAATGCAAATTAATACCTTCCGATGAAATGGGGACCTGCACAAGAGGATTAGCATTTCTACGGTGAATTTTCAGCGACTTCAGCACAGCCAGGAATTATTATGAGCGCCCACAGGCAATCAGACATGGTGGGGCGCGCAAGACAATGGAGTTGTTGCACCCTCGGTACTATTGGGAAAGCATGAACTTTGATGTGTTCAAAATTATTTCCTTTTGCCATCAGTGCCAAGTGGAGAAGCCATTATTCCATAAGACTTTGGATCAGGTAGTAAAACCACATTTTGCTTGGCATGCGGTTTCCCTTGATGTCGTTGGTCCCTTACCAACAGGAGCTAACTAGTATAATTACATTCTGGTGTCTATCAACTACTTGACCCAGTGGGTTGAAATGTGGCTGGTATGGGATTTAGGAGCGGTCACAGTGGCCAAGTTCATAATGGAATGCATTACTCAGCGACATGGCTGCCCTCAATTCATTTTCACTGATAATGGAACCAACTTCACCTCACACATCCCCCCCAAACTGAATGAGCCTATGGGTATCCGCAGGGTTCTGATGACTCCATATCACCACAATCCAATGGAATGGTTGAACGGGTGAATGGGACTTTGGTTAACATACTTCAAAAATTAGTAACAGATTGACCTTCTTTTTGGAGTTCTCTACTTTCCACTGCCATGTTTGCCTATACCATTAGTTACTATTCCGCCACAGGGAAGAACCCTTCCAAATACTATATGGCTGACACCTGGCTCTTACAGCGTTACTTTATTGTGTGTAGAAGACACCATCAATATGGAACCTCATTGCTATTTGATTAACCTTGTGACCACTTTGATCAAATTTCAAACTGAAGCATATTCCTTCAGCTTAGCCAAGAAGATCAGAGATCAGGCTGCCAGTCAGGTGCATTGTAGCAGGTTGGCGCAGTTCAAAGAAGGTGATATAGTTCTCTTCAATGACCAACACAGGTTTGGGCAGAAACACAAGCTGGCCAGTATTTGGATTGGTCCGTTTGAAGTTATAGATAAAACTGTGGTTGACGCATATACCATCAAGGACCCCGCAAGTGGTTGGATCATTTACTAAGCACATGCAAAGTTTCTCTGACCAAACAAGCAATAGGGGCCTTATTGTCCAGTCAAGGAGGGGGTAATGTCGTGATTCCAATATGATTGAACAATATTCTTGGGACAGATAGGGCAGATTGGGAAGAATTTGCTGAATATAATATCAGTTACAATTATTCAAGTGCCTTGAGATGAGGTGATATTGGGATATAATGGGTTATTATTGGATCGCCATTAAATAAGGTGATAAGGCAATAAGGCGATCTCAACATTTGACAAATACGAGTCAAATCGCCTACAATTAGGGCGATAAGGAGCTAAAGAATAACAGGCCAAAATAAGGAGAGTTGGCGGAATGGAATAGTCCAAGCTATTAAAGCGGTACTGTCAGAAGCTGCTGTATATAAGCAAGATGGGCGATTGAGAGAAGTAAGTTGTTTGTGGTATAGAGAGTGGAACAAAAAAGGTCGCTGTATTTATTTAAATAAATAGTGGAGTTGTTGTAGTAAATTTCTCCTATTTTTAGTATATTCTCAATGTGTCTAAAGGACCGAAGATCCCCAAATTGTCTGTCTTTGTTGTTCAGTTGGCTTAACCTGTATGGACAATATGGCGGATCCTAATAATACCGTCCAATTTTATAACAGTTTTTGATTATTCAAGCGTCTTGAGTTGAGGCAAATTTGGGTTGGATTAGAGTTATTAAAAGATTACCTTCAGATAGGAAATAATGAAATATTGTCATTTGATGAATATTGAGTACAATTGCCTCAAACTAAGGTGATATATACTTGGATACCATACTCTGCCAGAACCAATGAGATATGGCATAATTTAATACTAAGCTGAGAAAATGGTATCATCTGAAGTTGCTGAGATATAAGCAAGGTGAGACAATTGAAGATAGGAGGTTGTTATTAGTATAGAGGAAGTGAAACAGCGAGTATCCACTGTGTATTATATTAAAAAATAACAAGTTGATTGTGGCAATAGCTCCGTTTTTTATTATATTTTAAGTGTGTCTGAGGGCTGATGATATTCATATCATCTGTCCAATTTCTCAGTGGGTTTGACCCTGTACAAAATCCCTTGGTATATCTCAACGATTCTGCCAAAATTATACTATACCTGCCATTGAGGAACATCTGCAACAGATACAGAATACTCAATCCCTGTTTCAGGGACATCTGATGAAGGTGGAATTAGTTAAAATCAGTTTATTATTGTAGATGCTTTTAACCCATAAAATCATAGTAGGCTCATTGGCCATGTTTAAATAACTCCTGCATATGAAGTTTCCCAATTGAAAGTTCATCAGTAAGTCCTTTGGTCCTGACGTGGTAGAGTAGGATTTGGGAAATGAGGCATTTCATTTGGATTCCACTCATTAAAATCAGCACCCCATCCTTCATGCTTCCCACTTGTCAACGGTAAAAGGTTTGAAACCGCTTAGTCTTAACCAGTTGTGATCAAAGACTCAGCAGTGGCAGGGCTGGATGCCATTTTGGCTTCATACTGATTGCGCTTCTCTGTGCAATACTTGGTGGCTTTAGATAACTATTTTCTATAAGAACAGCTGATTTAGTGCACTCAATTGTGCTAATTGCAACGAGTTGGTGGAGGCCTTCCACGTTGCACACCTGGACGCTCCTCACCTTTCCCAGAAGGTTGCCTCCATTTTAACAATCAAGCTACCAATGGCGCACAAAAAAGTTGCACTTACCTAAGTTCCTAGTGAGGGTGCTTTCCCAACTCAAAAAGGTAAGGGTAATATAATTCTTGGTGAGCAACTCCTACTGCTTAATCAAAGGAATTTTATTTTGCACAAAGAAGGGGAGGAAGCCAGTGGCATCCCTCTTGGCACCATTAACAATTTAGCCCATGTGGTGTATGAGAGGTGGGTGTTGTTGTGCCCCTTGAAAATCGCGCCTCTCCCCCATATGCAAACCACCCATGAGTTGGTACAGAAAATTTGGGGTCTGTGTTGGGAAGTAGCAGTGGCAAGAGATCAGTTCCAGCAGCGAAAAAAAGAGGGTCTTTCCCACAAGAGGTTGTCACCGCCTGTTCAAGTTATGCCGATGAATTAATTTATCTGGTGAAACTAAATCATAGAAAGTCAGTTTTGGGATTGAAATCCCAACTGACGTTCTTCTCTATCGCCAGCAACCATGAGCCCATCTATGGCAAGTATAGGCGTAATAAATTTTTTCCTTACTCATTGGGATCACCCATATGTGGCCTGGACATGGGGCAATCTGCCATCCGTGATAGAAGTCATCATCATTTCGCCAAACAATTGTAGCAGGTAAAAGTTTCTTGTGACAGAATTAGATACTAATATGGCTGAGCAAGTTTTCTGCAAATCAATACTTGTATAATGAAGTGTTGATCTGCCATAGCCAAATTGCAATATTATCTCCAATAGTAAACGCCTTTGTTACCATTTTCTAATTTAGTGAGTTTATGAGGCAATGGGCCCCAACAGGCTCCACCGTCAGTCCATTTTCCCCTCTACTAATTTTCATTATAAATAAAAGAAACTCTTATCATATTAACCTTATTTGGGAGTTGAAGAAGCCTGAAAGACATTTAGTGGCTATAATTACCATTCTTGGGTCTGTCTTGCTAGTGTTTGTGGGTGACCTACTCCTTTTTCGTCCAACAAAATGGATGGCTGTACCAGAGGTATTCTGGCTGGTGTTTTTGGGTGGTAACTCATTCTGAGTTCCAGGACAGTCTTATTATTATCAGACTCAATGAAAGCCAGGCAACAAAGGCCATTATGGCGTGAATGCCCAAGGCAACTCATCCTGTTATGGCATATATATACATTAAGATTGCCTCAAAAGCAACAGCTGACCGCACCTTCTCAATGTTCAAGTCATGCGCCATCTGCGGCAGACATGACACGCTGGCCCACGCCTGGAAGAGTGCCCGCCGTCCAAGATTATCTGAGCCAATGTGATGCACTTATTCCAACAATCACCATCAGCTGAATTCTGACTATCCCGCGATATCTTAGCACTTAACACAATCTCACCTATCCCCCAGACGTTAAGGGCTCTAATTGTGAGTATTACAATATGGTTCATTCACACAATTACCCTTGATGCCTTCAACGGGATCTTCCACAACATTAATCAAGCTATCGTCAGGTTCCACAGCCACTTGGCTGACCACTTCATGTATATTCGGATCACTAAAACACAAATGGAAGAAACAGATGGGTAACTGGCTCCTAATCTGGTTTCTTCAATGTGACACCAAAAACCTCACAATCTCTATAGGCGGTACACCCTACTAGCCCTTGAGCTGTCAAGTCTCTCAAGGCCATAGTCACCCACAACCCGTGGCTACTAGCTACACCCAAGTGTACCATGTCTCGTCCTACCCTTCTGGTTCCAATACTTAGTGTGTCCCCCCTCTTTACTTTCATTTCCCACATATTGGATGTGTCAGTCCCCTGGTTGGCCATCCTCGAATAAATAAAAAGATTGCCTCAAAAGCAATATTCAGAGAAGTTTATTTTACAGCAAAATTTAATTTTAATTTATTACGGGGAAGGCTGACCATGGGATGAATACACTTCCAAATATGACTCAGAAGAGACAAAACTTAGTACCAGGGAAGACACCCCAGAGAAGCGATGCTATCTCCTGTTGCCAGCGGGAACTCCACTTATGGGGAGGGGGAGGGAACGTGTGGAGGGGCCGTAGCCACAACTGAACACGTGTGGAGGAAGGGGTCTGATTTGACGAACCAGACTGGGAACCAGGAGGAGACCAGCTGTCGGTGATGCGGTGGGAGGTATCCAAACATCCACGCTTGAAAGTGGTCCACCAAATGAGACTGGAATCTGTGGACAGCTTCTGGGAGGGTGGGGGTGGAGCCTGCGATGGCATCTAAGACAATAGTGTGGATCGTCCACATGGCGATTGCAACCACCAAAGCATGGAGGGAGGGTGGAAGAGAGGGGGCCATTAGTAGAGCAAACATATCTCTTGACAGACTGAAGGAATGCGTTTGATCCTGGCCCAGTAGACGTTGAACTTCGCGCCATATCACTTTAGAGGTAGGGCACTTCTTAGGCGGTGGAACAGCGTTCCATACTGGCCACATGACGCAGGATGAGTGTAAAGCGTTAAAGCGCTCAGCTGTACGATACACCCGCCTCAAGCAGCGCCACACATGGGAGCGGACTTGAGGCTACAACAGAGGATGGTGTACGTATTTCCAGATGGTTTTTTGGGTCTCAATGGAGTAAAGGATGTCCATCATGTACAGGTAGTCCACCCTGGATAGGACGTGGGGCCGAATGGGGATCACGTCATCATGGATGGGTAGCCCCTGTACCTCTTGTGTGAACTGAGGAGAGGGGCGGCCTCTTTGGGTTGTATGTGCGCTAATACAAATTTTCCACTCAGCGCTCCGCATGGAGAGTAGGATTCGTTTGTAGTGGGTTTTAGTCCCGTGAGGACCTGTGGCCGATGTGTGTGATGCTAAGTATTTCATCAGGGAGTGGGGGTTTGATGGATTGTTGAGGCCCAAGGCGCGGGAGAAGTTGGAGCAGGCTGCGCGGGACCAGTGTTGGGAGGGGAGTGTAGGGGCGGTGATGGCCATAATCCAGGTGCCCAAGATCTTGGCTGCATGGGCTTTGAAGTCAATCAGGCCCATGCCACCATGATGATGAGGGCCAAACATGACCTCTAGCCATACTGGTGGAGGGCGGCCTGACCAAAGCCATCCTTGCAGCAAGGCATACAAGGATTTGAAGAAGCTTGGGAAGAAGGAAATGGCGTGGGCTCCGAACCAGACGTTGGAGAGGAGCATAGAGTTGGCTAAAACGACCCTACCAGTAAGGGAAGTAGGGTGGGCTCTGAGGGAGGCGATGCGCTTTGTCACGTTGTCTAGAATACGACTCTCCATTACTGCTGACGCGTATCCGCCTGCCTCCATCCACACGCCTAGATGGCATACCAGTCCTATGGTAGGATGTGGCGCAAAGGGGAGCACCAGTGGGGCGGTGTGTGTTGAATTAGTAGGGCGAGGACGTGGGCGAGCATATGGGCCAGGTTGTGAACTAATTGCTGGGGTCCAGCAGTTCTGAAACTGACCAAGGAGGATGATTTCATTTTTGGAAGCGTTTAGTGCCGCGTTACTTACCTGGGAATACTCCTGGATGAGAGCTCCAAGCGCGCGTGCATCTTGATTATTAGACACCCCAACCACACAATCATCTGCGAACGGCATTACCTTGACTGGGGCTTGGCCTGGCACATGGACCCCGGTGAGTTGGGCATTCACATTTCGCAGTAGTGGGTCAAGGATGAAGTTGTATAAGAGTGGGCTGAGGGGGTCCCCTTGTCTCAAGCCCCTTTGAGGGCGGACTAATTCCGTTAGGAAGCCAGGGCCACGTACTGCCATTGTTGCAGATTCCGTGAGCAGCATCACCCGGTTAATGAAGCAAGGGGGTAGGCAGAATTGATGGAGGCAGGCCCTGAGGTATTCCCAGTTTACTCTATCATTGGCCTTTTGTTGGTCCAAGAATACAAGTGCCCCAGAGGCTGTGGATTGACATACATTAGCCACAGAGTGCACGTTATCCCAAATCAACCTCAGGGTATGAAACCGAATTGTTCTGGGGAGATAGTGGCAGATGCTACAGTCCCTAAACGGTTAGCCATGATTTTTGTTAAAATTTTAGTGTCTGTGTTTGTTAGTGAAATGGGGCGCCAGTTGGCTAAGTCTAGCTTATCCCCTTTCTTGAAGAGTTTGACGGTAAAGGCCTCATGTCCTCCTGGTTTGAGGCGCATTTCCAGAAGGCTCTGGTTAAGTGAGGTAAGCAGTAGTGGGGATATATATTTGAAATATTTTTTGTAGAACTCATATGGAATGCCATCTGGGCCTAGGCATTTTCTGTTTGGCGCACCACGAATGTCTGTCCATAATTCGGTCAGAGTAATCAAATTCATTATTTCTGGGTATCAGAAGATGGTGCAGATGTGGGCTCAGTCAAGAAATTCCACCACTTTGGCTGGCTGAATTGGATCAGATTGGTACAACTTGGAGTAATACTTTTGTATTTTTTATTGCCACTTTGGCTGGCATTTCCGCAATGGAATCATCCGATCTTTGCACCTGTGTGCAGGCCACACTCTGGCATGGTGCAAAATTTTTTTAAAGAAATATACGGTTCACTTGTTGCCTTTTGTGATGCATGTGGCCCTGTACTGAATACAAACCTGATGTTTGTGTTGCCTTTCAAGTGCGTTGAGGTGGGCAGCTGCCTCCGCCCACTTCTGGCCCCATGCAGAGCTGTATCTTGTAGCTGGGATGTTGGACTCCAGGTGTGTCAACTCTGCCAGAACGCGCGAAATGACCGCCAATGTGGCTCGTGAGCGTCTCGAGGAGAGATGGTGAGAGTGGCAGATGGTATCATCTTTGAAAGTTGCCCATGTGGAAAAGGGGTCCGCACAAAATGGTGCAACAAACTTTTTTGCTAAAGCTGCCGCTTCCACCCATGTGAAAAATCCTGGCAACGCAAGCTCAGAGGGGCGGATTTTGCACCAATGTGGGGCCTTAGCAGCTGTGACAGGCTGGTGGTAGGTTAGTGAGACCAGTCAATGGTCAGAGAATTCCATTTTTGTTGTTTTGAAGTGGGAGATGTGGGGTTGGAATTTTACCAGCATTAGGATAAGGTCAATGTGGGTCATGGACCTTAGTTGGCCGTTGTGGATGTGGGGACGCATCATGTTTTTGAGCAGTGGGGCATGTCATGGCAGCGCATCCATTAGCCTAAGGGTGGCCTTTAGAACGCGCAGTTCTACATGACCCTGGTGGCGTGGGGTGAGGAAGGCCACCAGTCCGTTGGTGTGTTTAGCCAACATTTCATGTCACCGACTAGGAAAGAGTCTGGGGGTAGCGGGAGGGATTTGACCAATGAGAAAAATTCCTGACACTTGCATGCACCATTTGGGGCATAGATGTTGATGATTGCGTGCGCTACATTGGCTCATGAGAAAGTGACAACGAGAACTCAGCCCTTTAGGAATGTTTCTGAAGATAAAAATTTGAAAAAATTATTTTTCCAAATTAGCACCCCACAGTGCTATGACCAAAAGGATAGGGATGGGAATAGTGTTGTTTTCCAAGCTTCCTCGGAACCTCATGGACAGTGGGACTCCTGGATGGCCAGGATATCCACGGGTAAATTGTGTTGTAAAAACTCAGTTTCCTAACCCAGGATGGGGAGATCTGAGTCCGGCGATATTTAATGTCCCTAAAGTGAAGGTTTCCCCCATCACACCTTAGGTGCAAGGGGGTGGGCACCCGGGCCCACCAGCCTCCTCTAGATCCCCATGGGCCTTCACAGCAGCGTGGGTGTTAGCAGCAACGCTATTGGGGTTTTTGTTAATTTTTGCGGTAGAGTTGCATTGGCTTTAGCCTTTGCTTTTTGTTTTCCTGACATCAGACGAATTTTTTGTGGTGCGGATGAGTTCAGTGCACCGTTGAGTGGGTCAAAAAAAATTTTCAGGTGGGATGAGTCCCAAGTCAGTTTTGGCTGGAGCTTGGGTGCAACGATTGGGTGAGATCGAATCCCCCATCAGATCCTCATATTGAGTGGCCTGCTCAGCATGGGCTTCCCAATCTGATTGGTTGATGGATTCCTAAGTTGCTTCCACCACGAAGGTTTCCTTGTCCTCCTGGCGTTGTGAGTGTGGGATAGCGGTGGTGGCTTTGGCCGCTTCCTTGGCTGTGGCCCTGCAGGCCTGCTTGGCCTTCTTCCGCTCTTGCAGGGAGATAGGCTTTACCAGTAGTTAGCAGCCTTGTGCTCCCCACGGGAAAGCCTCTTTGGTGCTTGCAGTTGGTTCGTAGTGCGCCTCTTTGCTGGCTATGGCCGCCAAGGGGTGCTTCTGGAATGTGATGCCCTTCTTGGTGGGGCATGTGTGTGCCTTATGGCTGAACGCATCACAGTGGGTGCAGATGGGGGGCGCGCTATCCACGGTCACCCAGAATGGGTGGGTGGTATGCCCTGCAATATCAATAAAAGTGGTGTGCAGGATCTGGGTTAGGTCCTTTACAATCTCCTCAGTTGGGGTCAGGACTATGATGGCTTTACCGGTGCACAGGTGTGGCATCAGCATGAAGCATTGCATTTTGAAAGATTATGTTTCGCTGTATACGGTGAGACCATCTTTCAGGTGTTGTTCCAAGATGTCACGTTTTACTGTAGTAGGCAAAAAGTCAAAGTGAGGATAATTTGGTTGGATTTTGTCCATCTGGTGCATTTGGTTTTGATGACCTGTTGCCCTTTGGGGAGGTTGACCACTACGCGCACTGCCGCAGCCTTGTCTGCTGCCTCTTTGCTTTCAAAACCTAGGCCCAGCCAACCGCGTGACATGGAGTGAGGTGCAACATACACCGCAGTCAGGAAAATTGTGTGCACATCTTCACAAAATTTTTCCCATAAAGGCCATTTGTTGGATGTCCGGAAACACGCGGACTCCAAATTCCACCAACGAAAGTGGCTGGGAGTGTGGCGTGTTGATGTACTGGTTGCATCATGCTTGCCATGCAAGTATCTCCGTGGAAATAGTGACCGCCAGCTTTTTTACTTTTGTCTATTCTGCCAGTTTCTCCAGGACGTTTTTGAACGTTGGAGGCCGCGGGCCTTCCACCTGCTCCTCTTACCTTACTTGCCTAACTGCTCCCTGACATGGGCGCAGACTAATCTCCTCTGTGAGATTATCAAACTAGATTTAGTCTTGAATTGAATAGGTTGCAAAAGTGATTGCAACGAGAAAGAAAAGCCTTGTAAAGATTTTTTACAGCAAAATTTAGATTTGCTTTTTTGCTGCTGTGTATACTAATCTTTGGGATTTTGACGCTTATCTATTTTACTAAGCAGTTAAGGCAACTCTCTTTCCATTTAGGCTAGAATATTTCAAATGGCGGATTGGTCCTTGGGAGGCTAATATGTTCAATTATTTCATGTTATTTTTCCTTGACAGGTTGTGCTCACCAGTCAGCCTGCAAGAAGGTCCTGTGGTGATGTACCAAATGCCATCATCAGCCCCCAAAATATTCATTTTGTGGCTTTTTTTAAAGGATGGGGTCTTTAGGGTGGTCATTTGGACTTCTGGTAGTTGAGGCCTATCACGCCCACCAGGAGATCTTTAGGTGAAGGCAAGTGCGCTTACTGAGATCACTGTTTTTTATACTTACCCTAAGGTTGTTATCCCACAAAGTCACTGATTAGAGAGATTTCAAGGGTGGCAATTTCAATCCTCAATGATACAGGAGGAAACCACCAAAAGTTCGCATTTTGTGGTGCTTCTTAACGTAAGGCTATCATACATGTAATTTCTAAAGATTAAAAAAGTATCTGAGGTGTATCAACCTTAGGGCAAATATACCACACCAAATTTTTCTAGCCAGTACAGGTTTCAAACTTGTATTTAATAAACCCTGCACTATGGTGGAAACAGAAATTACCCTTCCAGGCTAACCACCCTTTTTCTAAAAAAATATTTTTTATTAGATACACTACAATATGATTGCAACGCCATTAGCTCTAAAAAACTTAATCGTTATTCAATGTCTATTGAGATAAATTTTAATAAAAATTATATATTCTGGAAAATTTGAAAAATCAGGCTCCTAATCCGCCAGAGTAATGGATCAAAAGGATTCCAATATTTTTGTTAGGCTTCATTGCCTAAATAGTTTTTGGTTCATGTAGCTCTTACATGGCTACCATCTCAGTTGGAGAATACGCTCTCCTCAACCTATCTGACAACATATTAATTTCCATCACAAAATAAAGCCTGTTTTCTTATACTCTGTCCTTCAGTGAAGTGTTTTACATATGATATAAATAATTTAAAAAATTGCATTTATCTAAATATGAGAGACGCCATTAACAAAATGTCATTATTGCATTTGCACATCATGATTAAGATATCACAATTTGAAGAACTCAACCCATCCAGGTCCTTTAAGTACCTGAAAATCTTGCAAAATGGACCAAATGAGACTGCAAAGGCATAAGTCCCTCTGGTGTGGCCAGAAAAGGTGATAGAGGCTGGCACAATGTGAATATTTATCACGCAATGACCCTAAATTTATGTTTAAGTTGATTCAGCGCCTATATGATCACACCCCCTGTAAAGCCCGCCAGGTGAGAGTTGTTTATGGGGCATTAATGGTTGATTAATTTGAATTTTGGAACATATCTTATGCATTCTAAATTTCCTCACAAGTTTTTTAGTGCTGCATGAATCTATTTTTAATATAAACCTACCTTTTGGTACTGTTTTTATCAATTTTCATGATTTTGACGCTTACCTGTATTATCTGAACACATGAGGCAATACTTTAAATTTAGGGTAAGATATGTAGAATAACAGATTATCCCTTTAAAGGCTTATTCATTACAGTAATTTTCTGAACATTTCTACTATATATTCCAATGATAATTCTACTATTTATTTTAAAAAACTCTTCTAGTTGCTCACCATTTAGCTCTACTGACTGATAAATTGTATAGTTTAGATATGAAAAAATTATGCTAATATAAGGGTGGTAGATCATTTCCATATCTACATGGAATAAAGTTGTTATACCCTATAATAAACTTTATTTTTAGTACATGATTACAAACCCTGAGGTTCTTTATATAGGCTTTACAAAGGGCCAAAATCATTTATGCAAGTGGTATAATGATGGTTTCCTTAATGTGTACGGTTTTGATTACCATAAGGATGGGTTTCTGGTAGTACATAAGAATAGTTTTTGCAATAAACTCTTAGTATTTTCCATCTTTGTTTACAAGTAGATCCAATTGTAAGGAGAGTGTATATAACTCTCCTGTTTCCAGTGTGGAGGTGCTCGGTGCACAGAGCCAACACATGGAAACTAGCCATTAGTAATAAAGCTACTAGCGCCCAGCAGAGGGTGCTGGAGCAATAATAACTAAAACTCAAAAGCACGATCAGGAAACACCCAAAAACAACGTGAAGCAACAAGAAGAGGAGAGCTAAATGGATTAGGTTGGAGGGGACCTGGGTGAACCAATGGTGCACTTGGGAAAAATCAGATTGTGTTCAAAATGGAAAGTTGAATGGAGTGCAAGACCTCCTCAAAGGAGTCCGCACACATAACTTTTGGTGATAACATTTTAACAATATAAAATGGGGGAATTTTATTTGGGAAGTCGACCAACAAGGAATGTTGGTCAGGGAAAATGTATTTAAGCTCAGATGGGGGAATTGGGGTTATGCTGCAGTGTGTAACAGACCAGTTCTTTCCAGTAATGGACAAAAATTTGGGCAATACCAACCAGGTAATAGTCCACAAACTTGATAAAACCCCAGATGTTGCTCTGTAAGTCCGCATTCCACTATAATAAGGTTGAAGCCATCCTTGGATAGTGGTTAGGATAATACTTAATCCTAACAATGATCCTTGACTCCAGGTGAGGGCCAATAGAGAATCCCTTAAGTGACTGAGTTCAGTGTCCTGAAGAAAGGCCTTTATCATAGTATATTACTCAGTAAATTAAAAATTAAAATAATTGTTATTAAGATATGTTTATTGAGCCAACTGAGTAAGAACACAGAATTGAGGAATAAATTTTATTCAATTCTTTTTTATAGTATGCAAATAATAATTTCTTAGAATTTTTTAAGTCTTATGAAATTATTAGTCTGAAATAATTGATAATTATGATTTTAAACATAGGATTAAATTATTAGATAATGGTTATAAAAATATGATAATTATTAGTGATTATTGACAATTGATAATCACTGTCAATCTTCAAAATTAGAAGGTCTATTTTTAGACCTGACAATATTGTTTTATTCAAAATTGATTTTTGATAAAAATTTGGGACCCCTTTTTATAGATTAATTTTGTATGCAAAATGGATGAATTACTCCATTCACTTGAAAATTACTCCGTTTAGAACCCCTATAAATAGGGGTCTTTTTTTCAAGACCCACGTTTGGAGGAAATCTGACATTATTGTTAGAGTGTTTATTAATGTTTCCAGATTTCTTGAGCTCAGATTCATTGGATCCCTCAAGGTGGTACAAGGGCCTTCATTTATTTTATTTAACCGAGGTAAGCTGACCAGGGGACAGACATTACCAAATATATGTGAAACTAAGAGAATAACCAAGAAATATAAAAATTGGGCACCCCAGGTTACTCAAGTTACCCCTGTTGCCAGCGGGACTGCCAGATATGGGGGGTTGGTGCACTACTCCGAGGGGGTTTCCCCTGCTATGGAGCAGGTGTGAAGGAAAGGGTCTGTGTGGAGGAACCAGAGTGGGAACCATGATTCTATGAGCGCTTTTTGTCTTGGTCTCATATATCCATAGAGCCAGGCTTGGAAGTGCTCTAGTAAGTGAACATGGAATCTGTTAATAATCCCATGAATGGTTGGGACCGTGCCCTTGAACGCATCTAATGCAATTGTGTGTATTGTCCACATTGCAATGGGTATTATTAGGGAGCGGAGTGTAGATGGGATTGGTGACTCGATTTGGAGCGCGAAGATACTCTTTGATATCAAGAATTCCTGTTCGTTTTAAATCTTGAGCAGGCGTGCGACTTCCTGCCATATAGCTTTGGTTGGGGGGCATGTTTCTAGGCGGTGATGTAGGGATCCCTCCCCTCCACATACTGCACATGTTTTGTGGAGGGAGTTGGAGAGGTCCGCCATCCTATAGGTCCTTCTCAAACAGCGCCAGGCGTTTGCTCTTATCCTTGGTTGTAGAGTGGGTGGTGTGTCATTTTCCACATTGCTTTCTGTGTGGTTAAATTATAGGGAATGTCCAGCATATCTAGGTATTCTATCCTAGCTATGCTTGGGGTTGTTGCGAGCATATCCCTCTGGGGGTGGTTTTCTGGGTTTCTTAATTTGAATTGGGGGCTGGGTCGTCCCCTTCCCTGTATAGTACCCATGTTCTCTATGGTCCATCCCATACAGCGGATAGTTCAGAGGATATGTTTGAAATGAGGGGAGGTTCCATGTGGACCCGTTGCAGTAGGGTGCTTGCAAGGTATGAAAGTAGTCTGGGTGGACTATGTGGGTTGGTTAATTTGAGCGCCTGTGCAAAGTTAGTCCTTGCTGCTCTGGACCAATGTTGTTGCGGGAGGTCTGGAGCAAGGATTTCCTTTATCCATGTACCTAGGATGTGATTGGCATGGCTCTCAAAATCTATTGGTCCCATGCCTCCGCTTGAGCGTGGGCCAAATAGTGTTTCCATCCGTATAGGAGGGTGAGAGCCAGGCCACAGCCAGTCCTGGATAAGCGCGCGAATTGAGGTTATAAAGGTAGGTGAGAAGGCTATCGCATGGGCCTGGTACTACAGTATTGGGAGAATGAGCGAGTTAGCAACTGTAACTCGTCCTGTTAGTCCTGGGGTTCTTCCCTTGAGGGAGGCGACGCGTTTGGATACCCGTTGTAACAGGTTACTTTCCATTGTCTCATTAGCATATCCCCCTGATTCTAGCCAGATTTCAAGGTGTCGGACAGGAGTGGTGGTGGGAGGTGTTGCAAAGGGTAATATAATTGGGTTTTTTCTTCGAGTGTTGGTGTGAGGTTCTGATGTTGTGGCCCAATTGTTTGTGTATTTGCCTAAGAGGATATTTTCTGTCTTCCTTTTGTTAAGAGATGCATTGCTCACCTTGGAGTATTCCTCTAGAGTGTGTTCCAGCTGTCGGGCATCTTCATTGTTTGCTATACTTGCTACGCAGTCATCTGCAAAGGCAGTATCTTGAATGTTGGTTGTCCTTGTGCGGTTATCCCCATGAGACGTGAGTCAGTTACTCGGAGGAGCGGGTTAAAGCTGAATTTGTATAGCAGTGGGCTGAGGGAATCCCCTTGTTTGAGCCCTCTGTGTGGTTTGATATTGTTTGTTAGGAATCCAGGGCCGCATACAGCCATGGTTGCAGATTCTGTTAGGAGCATCGCCCATTTTATGAATCTTGGTGGGAGTTTGAAGTCATGTAGACATTCTTTTAGGTATGGCCAGCTAACACGGTCATACGCCTTTTCCTGATCCAAGAAGACCAGGGCACCAGTTGCTTTGGATTGGCAAATATTTGCAACAGGGTGAATGTTGTTCCATATTGAACGCCCTGGTATAAACCCAAACTGGTTGGGTGATAGGACGTCAGATTCAATTGCGCCTAATCTAGCTGTTAAAATTTTTGTTAGAATTTTTGTGTCAGTGTTGGAGAGTGCAATTGGGCGCCAGTTGGCCAGGTCCAACTTGTCACCCTTTTTATACAAGGTTAAAACGTAGGATTCATGGCCTCCTGGTAATAGGCGTGTTTCCAACAAACTCTGGTTCATTGACGCCAATAGGAGGGGGGCGATTTGTTAAAAATACTTTTTTTTTTTTTTTTTTTTTTTTTTTTTTTTTTTTGTAAAATTCGTAGGGTATCCCATCAGGCCCTGGGCATTTCCTACATGGTGCACCGCGAATTGTTTCCCAAAGCTCCTCCTGTGTGATAAGGGATAGTATATTGTAATTTGGTGGTGTACTTTGTATCTTGGCAGTTTGAATAAATTCTTTAATTTTTTGTGGATCTGTTGGCATATCACGATATAACTTGATGTAATAGTGGTGTACTTCTGCCTTGACCTCCTCAGGGTCAGTTGCCACAGTGCCGTTGGCCTTGTGGACCTGTGTGCACATGGGCTGGTTTCCGCAGGAGTGGAATTGGCGGAAAAAGTATGTCAAACAGGTTTCACCTTCCTTTATGAACTTAACTTTGTTCAATACTTTGATTCTGTGTTGGTGTTCAAAGATGAGATTGTTAAGTCGGGCTGAAATTTCTGCCCATTTGCATCCCCAATTAGGGCTATAGCCAGATCTCAGAGTATTTATTTCCAGGTGGTCTAGTTCTGCCAAGGTATGCTTGATTGTGGCTGTGTCCGCGGTGTACTTGCGTAATGCAATATGTCAGGTTTTGTTGATTAAATCTTTTTTGAAATTTTTCTATGTTCCAATGGGATCTGAAGTGAATGGGGCTGTGAATTCTGGGTTTGTAGCCTTGTTTTCAACCCAGTCAGATATCTCAGGCAATCTTATATTTTCTGGTTGAAGCTTTCTCCAAGGCGACACCTGTGTGTGGGATTGGGTTGGCGCTAACTGCACCGTAACTAATCAGTGATCAGAAAAATTGATCTTTTTTGTTGTAAATTTAGAGAATTCTTGAGTGATGGGATTGTGGGATGAGGATGTGGTCAATACGACTCATTGATATGAGCAGTCCCTCACGTATGTTGGGTCTTATCATATGGGGAAGGATTGGTGAATTGGGAGGAAGAGCATCCTGTAAGCCAAGAGATGCCTTCATTGTGCGAAATTTAATGTGTCCAGGTGGGTATCCCCTGGGATTAGGCCATTGATATATATTGGGGTTATCCCAGCAGTTGAAATCGCCTAACATGATGATATCTGGTGGGAGGGTGAGGGTAGAAATTTTTTCAAAATTTTTTTTTCTCTTGGTTGCAGTGCACGGTGCATAGATACATGCTAACGAAATTATTTCATCTTGGCATGTGATTGTTGCTACCAGGACTTGACTGTGCAAGTGTGATGATGAATTTGTAATTTTAAATTTTTTGTTGTTTTGGACTATCACCCCACAGTGAGATGTCCATACTGATTGTGATGGTGCGACCCTGATTGACCAGGATTCTTCTTCCCCTTGTAGGCAGTGGGTTTCTTGGATGGCCAAGATGTCTACAAGAGGTTTTCGCAGGAATGCCAGCTTTTTGGCTTGGGACGTATGAGCCCTGGCTCCCGCGATATTTAACATCCCTATTGACACTGAGGTGCCCATGGCGCCTCAGGAGCAGTTGGGAGGACCCTCTGGTCCTATCCCACCGTGGCTCATTTTGGCCATGCTCTGCGTCTGTATTCCAACTCTTTCACTGCCATTGTTGGTTCCCTTGATCTGACCCAATGATTCAAGGGAATTGCGGTTTTTTGCATTTGCATCAACTTTTCCTGCACAGATCTCATATTGATTCGATGCGGGTTGTTAATTGGATTTTATATTTTTGGGTTCAACTTTGTTGCATTGTGCACTGCATTTTCACCCAAATTGCAGTTATATTGTTCCTCAGTATGTGCATGACTGATGACGCTTTGTGGCTCAGTCTGGTTACTGTGAAAATTTTCAACCTGGGCATATTGTTCTGATTCGTTGGTTCAAATAATATCTGAAACATCCTCCTGAATTTGTCCGTGGTTAATGGTGGATTCCGTGTGTGCCGCCGCTTCAGCCGCTGCTCTCTTGCGGGCTTTTTGTGCTGCTTTACATTGTTTACTTGTAACTGGGTCCACGATGGAGTATAGTCCATCTTCACCCCAGCGGAATGGGTGGTGGCCATCAGTCATTTTGGCGAAGTTTTCATTATCTTCATCCATAGCTTCTTCACAAAAATCATTTTCCATTAAGCCCTCTTTTACAGGGCATGCATATTCCTTGTGGCCCAGTGAGCCACAGTGGTTGCAAATGGGTGGTGCGCGTTCTGGTGTAACTCAGAATGCTGCTGACTGGCCCCCATCTGCAAAGTGAAATTCTGCTGTGTGGGGAATTCTGGATAAATCCTCTTCCACTTCTGGGAAGGGGTTGATTACAGCGATAGCTTTGCCCGTGCACAGGTTGGGCATTAAGTAAAATCGCTGTAATTCAAGTTGTTGGATTTCTCCATAGGCCACAAGACCTTTGTGGAGATCCTCCTCGATTACCTTATGAGGAAGGTTAGTGGGGAGCGAGTCAAAGGAGATGAACAAAGTTTTTGCTTTGTTCCATCTGGTGCGCGCGGTGCGCACATTTTTTTGCCCTCAGGGAGGGCAATTTCCACGCAGATTTTTGCTCCAGCATCGGCTTCATCGGCTGTTTTAAAACCAATATCAATCCAGCCATGTTCCATGTTGTTGGTGGCTACGTACACCGCGTGAGGGAAAAGTGAGGGCTGTGCCTCACATGTTTTCTCCCACAGGGTTGGTGACTCATCCCCAAGGAAGAGTCTGATCCCGTGTTCCACCTTTGACAAAGGTTGGTTAAATTGAATGTACATGTATTGCTCGTGCTTTACAGTAAATACCATAAACCCAGATGGTGTCTGAGTTTGTGATTTCTTTGCAGATTGGGTTCCTAGTCCCCCTCCAGGGCGTTTCTTGCCCTTAGTTTCACCGTTAAGTGCACCGCTTGCCATGACGCTCGCCCATGTTGTATTATTTTGTTATTAGAGTCGCCCATCTTTCCTGTGTGTGATTATCCAAATTTGCTGAACGAATCGAATTGCAGTAACTAAAGTGATTGTTATGAGAAAGAAAAGCTGTCTACAAGGGCCCTCATTTAATATTGAATTTTGCCCCAATTTGGTGGTTTTTCTCTTATTATTATCTTTAAAATTATTATTAATATTATTGTTTTGTTTATTATTATTAATTCTAATAATAACAAGGTGATGGTCAGGAATATCCTGTACCATCACACAGTGGGCTCAAGCGCCAACTCACCATTAGGGCATTACTGCCATCCAAATTAGCAGAATAGGCCAAAACTTATTTTACTCAAGTGATTGATTGAAGTTGGATTCAACCTAAGCGCATTATTTTGTAGATGGAACAGGTTTTGAATCCCCATTCCTTGACAAACCAAATTGAACCATCTGCCTTTATTTGGTAGATAGTTCGTTTTAATGCTTGACCTGACGTCAGGGGCTGGGCACTTGGCACCCCACTAAGACCAACCTGGGCATATTTTGCCCTTACCCAGCGCAGGTCTAGGGAGTGCTTCAGGTCTGGGAGGCCCTGTAGCTTCACCTTTTGGGCCCCTAGGCGCTCAGCTTTATCTTTGGGGTTGGTTTTCACTATGATGACATATACACATGGTATTATCCTCTCCTCCTGATGGGGCTCAACCCCCTCCAGGGGCTTGTGCAAGGGAAAAGTTCTTGTGGGCAGGGGCCAACTTCATGGCAGCAACGGTCAGTTTGGGTTGAGATCCAGCAGCCTGGGGGAAATGCTCGTAAATGCTTTAATTAGATCTTAGTATGCACACAGTTGCGCGCTGGAATCCAACTGTTCTCTGCAGCATCAAAGCCCTTCCAGGATACCAGGTACTCCAGTCTTCTTTTAATGTGGCGGTATGCAACTATCTCTTTCACCTCCCACTCAGGCGCCCCATCCACGAGATAGGCCTTGGGAGTCTCTGGTGGGGGTCCCCTCAAACAACGTGAGTTTGCTCTCATAAAACACTGAGAAGATCCAAAATGAAGGGGGAAGATCCAGCTGGTATGAGGCATGGCCCACCTTTCTAACAACACGGTAAAGCCCAATCCTCTTAGGGCCTAGCTTCTTGCATGGCTGCTTGATAGGGATGTTGTGAGCATCAAGCATCACGAGATCCCCTCATTGGTATGCAGGACCCACTTGGCGCTTCCCATCAGCATTCTCCTTATATACCTACATTGCCGCCTCCAAGCTTGTGGAAACCACCTGATGGACCTTCTTGATTGTCTTAGCAAATTCCACCACAATTTCAACCTTAGACCCACAGCTGGGCTCCATGTTAAAGGCAGGGTTAAAGCCATGGCTGGCAAAAAATGGGGAACAACTGATCGAGGAGTGCAAGGTATTATTGTAGCTAAACTGGGCCATTGGTAGGTGAGAAGCCCAATCTGAATGGTCTTTGGCGGTGTAACACCGCAGGAACTGCTCCAAGCACTGGTTCACTCATTCAGTCTGCCCATCTGATTGTGGGTGATATGCAGTTGAATGGCAAGGGCGAATCTGGAGAGTCTTACACAACTCTTCCCAAAAGACAGAGGTAAACTGGGGTCCCCAGTCACTGATAATATCTTGGGGAACTCCATGGAGCGCAAACACATGCATGACGAAAAGCCTGGCCATCTCAGCCGTGGTTATTGTAGTTCTTCACGGAATGAAGTGGGCGAACTTTGTAAACCGGTCCACCACCATGATGGCATTGTAACCATCTGAATCAGGTAGTTCACAATAAAGTCCACCGATATAAAAGTCCAGGGCCCTTCAACTTTCTGGACAGATACCAACAAACCCGCTAAAGGTTGACGATTTGGCTTCATTTGGTTGCAGAATAAACATTCCTTACAGTACCGCCCCACCTGATCAAGCAAGCCCTTCCAATTGTATGTGTGGCGGATTAACTCTAATGTCTTCGCTTACCAGGATGACCAATGGTAAGTCCATCATGATGGTCCCAGATGATTTCCAGGCGAAGTGGTCCAGCAGGAACCCATAGGCGCCTCTGGAACCACACCATCCCATCCTTCATGTGATAGCCCCTGGAGAGAACCTCTTGATTCAACTCGCACTTAGCAAGTAATGTAGTATATTCCGCTTCCATAGCTGAGAAAGGATTACCTTCTTGAAAATACTATATTCCTCCGCGTTTTCCAAAGGTGCAAGCACTTTCCCATTGTCCAGAGGAGAGTTTCGTTGAGGCAGAAGTTTAATTGGAGGAATCATCACCTGGGTGTTGTGAACTTACACCTCTTTGGGATCATGCGCTAAAGCAGGGTTGCAGCTCAAAGCATCCGCCAAACCATTATTTTGCTCTTGGTGAACTCAAACGTGAATGCGAATTGGGCAAGGGTCTCATGCCAATGGGTCTGCCATGGGGTTAAGACATGAGGAGTGCGGTAGTACAGCAAGGAACGGTGGTCTGTACATACCCAGAAAGGTTGAGATGATCCATGCAAGTGGTGACACCAGTAAGTCAGCACCTCTTTCACTGCCAATAACTCCTTATCATTAATGGCGTAATTCAACTCTGATAAAGACATTTTTCTAGAAAAATATCCCACCAGATGCTATATCCCATCTTTGCCTACTTGTAACAAGGCAACCACTAAAGCGAAGTTGGAAACATCCATAGACACAATGAACTACTCTGAAGGGTCAACATAGCGAAGAACTGTCATGGACAAAAGTGTGCACTTCACTGCTTAAAAAGCATCCTTTAAAATGGGGGACCACTGAAGCACCTTAGCACCGCTAGCCTTGTATAGGGGAGCTGACACCTCAGATAGATTAGGAGTGAACTTCTTGAGGAACGTGAACGTCCCCAAAAGCTCCTCAATTCCTTGACTGAGGTAGGGGTAGGCCACTCGCCAATTGCCTTCTCCTTGTCTATGGTTATCATGTATCCCTGGTGAAACATGACGTTGCCCAGAAATGTGACCTGGGACTTGAAAAACTCGCACTTAGTAATCTTCAACAAAAGGCTGGTATCCTTTAACCGCTCCATCACTTGCTGAAGGTGGACTGCATGGGACTCCTGATCTGGGGAAAACACCAGGATATCATCCATGTAAGCGACCATGCATACCCCTAACAGGTCCCCTAACTCGGCATCAATGCGGCGTTGAAAGATAGTGGGAGCATTCTTAAGCCCAAAGGGCATGGCCCGAAACTGGAAGATCCCTTTTCTGGTATAGAATGCAGTCAACCACTATTGGCCCTTTTTAATCTGGATCTTATTGAACGCATTGAGGCAATCCAGCTTGGAGAAGACCTTCGCCCTCTACACATAACGTGCAATCTGGGAATCCAAAGGGATGGGATGGAGGTCTGGTACAGTAACGTTATTGAGGTTACCATAGTCTATGCAAGGGCGTAAAGTACCATCAGACTTCTCCATAAAGAGTAGGGGGAGCATACAGGGAGGTACGCTGAAAAATCGCACCTTTGGCCAACTGTTCCTTCACCCACACATCCAACGCCTCTTCCTCCTGGACAGTCAATGGGTAAATAGGGGAAGAGATATGCACTAGATCCACCGTGAGCTTGAAGTCACAATCAAACTTGGAGTGCTCAGGGAGTGCGTTGGCAGATGCTTCATCAAAAGAGGATTCCAAACCCTCCAAGCAAGGAGGTATAGGAATTTCTACTGAGGGCTTCTGCATTGAGGCAAGGAGACAAGGGAGATGGTGGGGCCAGTGGGGCAATTTGCCTTGGGCGTTCTCTTCTGACAAAGGCAAAATGAATGTGCGACCATTCTTCACGGTGAGGGACAGGGTATTCTCCTTCAAGTTAGTTCTAACGTCAAACTTCCGCCACCACTCCACACCCAAAATGATAGGGATCAGGAGGTTTTTGATTGCACTGAAGTGATCAGACAAGTGGTACTTGCCAACCTGATAGTCCACTGTCCCAATGATCTTCATAATGGGAATGCCTTAGGACGCCCCTCCCCTAACCACATTACCTGGAAAGTAACTCAGTCCAAGGTAGTCGGCTAAGCACTGGTCCATAAAGTTTCCAGAGGCGCCAGTATCCACCAAAATAATAGTGGCGAGCTTACCTAAAGGAGAGGAGAGTGTGGCAGTCAGTAGAAAATACCTGGAATGGTATTTATTTATGGAAGACACTGACAACACTTCACCAAAAATTTCTTCCTCTGGCTCAAGCATGTCAACAGAATCTGTTTTGGAATCAAAAAAAGGTGGAGGGATAGTTGGCCACTCTTAAACCTGAGGCCACATACCCCACCATGCCTTCTACAGGTGCATATACTTGATCATATTTTAAACAAAGTGCCTTTTCCACTTCCTGAGTGTGCTGAATCATAATAGAGGTCAACAGTGGGTTCTTAGGGGTAATCTGATATACCAGAATAGGGTCCTCATCCAGGCCATATGAACTAATAAATGGTTCAGAGGTAGAGACCAGGTTTTCGTTATAAAACGCGTTTTCTGATGTGAATGACCCTATCTTTTGATCTGCGACAAAATTCCCAACGTTATCCAAGGCCAACACCCCCAGGCCCATCTGCGCCAATTCCGCCAGCATCATCTAAACGTGCTGGCAAAGGGAAACTCATTTCTCAGAATAGAATTTAATTAATTTTGTGGAAAGTCATGAAATCACAACTTTCAGACATTGAAACATCCAAATCCACCAGGTATGCACACAAAGAGTGGATACTTTCCAGTTGGAGGCAACCATAATAATGACGAGTTGCTCCAACCTTCAGGCAAAGGAGGACCCAGTGGTGCGGCTGATGACAGCCAAAACCCACAGCTGGCGCCCACTGTTTCTACTTCAGAAAAGGTCCACACAGAAAAAGTTCGTGCACATAAAAAAGTGGTTGGTCGACTAATGTAAGGAGAGTGTCTATAATAATCATGTTTCCAGCATGGAGGTGCTTGGTGCACAGAGCCAACGCATGGAAACTAGCTGTTAGTACTAAAGCTACTAGCGCCCAGCAGAGGGTGCTAGAGCAATAATAACTAAAACCTAAAAGCGCGATCAGGAAACACCCAAAAACAACGCGGTGCACAAGAAGAGGAGAGGTAAATGGACCAGGTTGGAGGGGACCTGGGCGAACCAATGGTGCACTTGGGAAAAATTGGATTGTGTTTAAAATGGCAAGTTGAACGGAGCGTGAGACCTCCTTGAAGGGGTCCGCGCACATAACCTTTAGTAATAACATTTAAAAAACGGAAAAAACGGGAGAATTTAATTTGGGAAGTTGACCAATAAGGAATGTCGGTCAGGAAAAACATATTTAAGCTCAGATGGGGAAATTGGGGCTATGCCACAGTGGGCCCAAGAACTGACTCACCAATAGGGCAATACTGCATTCTGAATTAGTAGAATAGGCCAAAACCGACTTCACTCAAGTGATTGATTGAAATTGGATTCAACCTAAGCGCGTTATGTTCTAGATGGAACAGGTCTTAAGTCCCCATTCCTTGGCTAACCGAATCGAAACATCTGCCTTTATTTGGTAGATAGTTCGTTTTAATGCTTGACCAAACATCAGGGGCTGGGCACTTGGCACCCCACTAGGACCAACCTGGGCATATTTTGCCCTTACCCAGCGCAGGTCTAGGGAGTGCTTCAGGTCTGAGAGGCCCTGTAGCTTCACCTTTTGGGCCCCTAGGCGCCCAGCTTTATCTTTGGGGTTGGTCCCCACTATGATGTCATCTACACATGACACCAATCCTAAACTCCTAAGAACTAGAAAATATAGAATACCTATGTAGACCTTGAAGAAAACCTTAATCCAAATAGCCAGATTTGACAAAGACTATGAAGGTAAGCCCGTTTTAGAAACTCAGGATACTGTTCTTAAACTATCATAATGCTGTGACCTAGATACCAATTTAAGTCCAAGTTTTAACCCTACTCCTTATTAAATACACTACCTATTTGCTTTAATTACAATATAATTCTGAAGCAAACTTAGGTTAAAACGTTACTAATCCTAATTTTTTGAGGTAAGCTGACCTGGGGATAAAAATCTGAAAGCTCACAGAAAAAAACTAAACAAAAAAAGCCCAGAGAGTGTAACTAAACAAAACTGAACAGAAACGCACCAACCAGATGGGGAGGCGGAGATCCACTAACAAACTATGGCTGAGGGGAGGGGGTCTGGGGTGGGTCGTTTCCAAAACCTAGGCGTTGATTAACTCTTATTAATGCAGAAAGCAAAGGCGTGGTGGAATCTTCATGATGAGGTTCAATATGGGCAAAAACAGGGTCAGTTGATACAAGTTGGACTGTGATGAGGTCCTTAATAAAATTAGCAAGGTGTGCTCAGCAATCATACAGTGTTCAGGTAGAGTGTCTGGTGTTTGCGATTGTTCAGGAGTCTTCCAGTCATTGCAGAGAATCAAACATGTATTTTTACGAATTTCCATTACAGATTCATGTGCTTCTTTATAAAGCCCTTTTATTTCAGTCTTGGTAACATGGGGAATTATGAGGGAAAATGTCCTTAGGCAAACATGAGGCCAGCACTCATACAGCTTGAAAATTGGCATCCCAGAGTATAATATTTTTAGGGGATGATGCTGTAGCAACGGCCAGCTGATGGTCACTATGGAACGACTCAGAATTTGTTTTTGTATTATACCTCCTGGTGTTAAATTGAGTATCAACGTCAGAGTTCAAAAATTATTTTAATTATTTTCTTCAGGGGAGGACGAAATTATTTTCACCCAATTCATCAATCTCATCCAATAGTTCCCAAGGATTTAGGTTGAATGGAATGCAGCCATGGAATTTAAATTGGGCATGGGGGGAGATATAGATCGCGCTTGTGTGGGTACAGTAGTCCAAGCCTGACCCTGATTGGTTGGTGCAACTTTGGGTGGGCAAAGGAGGCTGGAGTTATGGGTGGGTACAGGAGCTTAATGCTGGCCCATCAATTGAGTGAGCTGGGGTGAAGGGGGCCGCAAGAGACCCCATTCAGATTTAGTCCCCACGGTTTCAGAGGAGGGAGTGGATTTAGTGTCAGTAATATGGGGGCAGGTTTTCTTGCTATGGTCAAGGGCAAAACTGATGGGACAAACTTATCAACTATTGTTGACCCTAGCCCAGAAGCAGTGATCAGGCGCTGCATTCAGGTGACAACGTGGAGGAATCTGTTAGTCCGTATGAGGGTGGTGAGATTTCATGGTAGCAGTGGTGCAAGGGGCGGCAAGGCGCTCTTCACCAGTAGATGCAGTGAAATGGAGAATATGGCTGGTGCTATAGGGTGAAAGCCCTGTCATTAATGTATATCTAAAACTCGGGCTTGGAGATGCAAAGGGAGGTTCACAAAAGATACCATCAATGTAGAATTTATAGAGAGGCAAGTACAAGTAGTGGGAACAGGGGTGTTTTTATATATTAAAGGAGTCGCTGCTGCTGCCGCAGCATCCTCCTCAGAAAAACCCAATATTAAAGTAGCCCTTAAAAGGGCGAAAAGCAATAAATCCAGCTGGTTCAAAGGTAGCCAAAGAAAGCTCAATATTTGCCTTGTTGGTATGTGGGAACAAACTCTAATACTCAGCTTATAGGCAGAAGTGAAGGTTTGAGCGTAGGTGGGTACAGGGGTTTGTATGAGTTGGGTGGACCCACGCAAGGTGTAATGCGAGGTCTCTTGGGGAAATAAACCAATCTGAAGAATTTAGTGGACTGGTTGAGCCAGGTCAATAGCATTTTCCTCATGGGTGTAAAAATTCTTGAGGACTTTCACCGCTGCCCTACCTGGGAGCAGCAGGTGGTGGGGCTGAGGAAATCAATGGAGTGGTGTTGCAGCGAATTGTAGTGTTAAACTAATTTAAATTTATTATGAGGAAGGCTGACCAAAGGATGGACACTTCCAAATTTGACCTGAAAGAGACAAATCTTAGTAACAGGGAAGGCACCCCAGAGAAGCGATGCTATCTCCTGTTGCCAGCGGGAACGCCACTTATGGGGAGGGGGAGGGAACGTGTGAAGGGGCAGTAGCCACAATTGAACACGTGTGGAGGAAGGGGTCTGATTTGATGAACCAGACTGGGAACCAGGAGGAGACCAGCTGTCGGTGACGCGGTGGGAGGTATCCAAACATCCACGCTTGAAAGTGGTCCACCAAATGAGAACAGAATCTGTGGACAGCTTCTGGGAGGGTGGGGGTGGAGCCTGAGATGGCATCCAAGACAATCGTGTGGATCGTCCACATGGCGATTTCAACCACCAGAGCATGGAGGGAGGGTGGAAAAGGGAGGTCATTGATTAAGTAAACATATCTCTTGACAGGCTGAAGGGATGTGTTTGAACCTGGCCTACCAGACGTTGAACTTCGCGCCATATCACTTTAGAGGTAGGACACTTCTCCAGGCGGTGGAACAGCGTTCCATACTGGCCACACATGACGCAGGATGAGTGTAAAGCGTTGGAGCGCTCGGCCATATGGTACACCCACCTCAGGCAGCGCCGCACATGGGAATGGATTTGAGGCTGCAACAGAGGATGATGTGCGTATTTCCAGATAGTTTTTTGGGTCTCAATGGAGTAAGGGATGTCCATCATGTCCAGGTAGTCCACCCTGGATAGGACGTGGGGCTTAATGGGGATCACGTCATCATGGATGGGTAGCCCCTGTACCTCTTGAGTGAACTGAGGAGAGGGGCTTCTCTGGGCTGTGTGTCCGCTAATACAAATACTCCACTCTGTGCTCCGCATGGAGAGGAGGTTTCTTTGTAGTGGGTTTTAGTCCCGTGAGGACCTGTGACCGATGTGTGTGATGCTAAGTATTTCATCAGGGAGTGGGGGTTCGATGGATTGTTGAGGCCCAAGGCGCGGGAGAAGTTGGAGCAGGCCGCATGGGACCAGTGTTGGGAGGGGAGCATAGGGGCGGTGATGGCCATAATCCAGGTGCCCAAGATCTTGGCTGCATGGGCTTTGAAGTCAAGCAGGCCTATGCCACCATGATGATGAGGGCCAAACATGACCTCTAGCCTTACAGGTGGAGGGCGGCCTGACCAAAGCCATCCTTGCAGCAAGGCATACAAGGATTTGTGGAAGCTTGGGAAGAAGGAAATGGCGTGGGTTCCAATTAGACTTTGGAGAGGAGCATAGAGTAGGCTAAAACAACCCTGCCAGTAAGGGAAGTAGGGTGGGTTCTGAGGGAGGTGATGCGCTTCGTCACGTTGTCTAGAATATGACTCTCCATTACTGCTAATGCATATCCGCCTGCCTCCACCCACATGCCCAGATGGTGGACCGGCCCTATGGTAGGGCGTGGCATGAAGGGGAGCACCAGTGGGGCGGAGTGGGGTGAGCTGGGAGGGCGAGCACGTGTGCGAGCAGATGGTCCGGGCTGGGTACTGGTTGCTGTGGCCCAGCAGTTTTGAGACCGACCAAGTAGGATGATTTTGGTTTTAGAAGCGTTCAGTGCAGCGTTACTTACCCGGAAATACTCTTGGATGAGAGATTCAAGTGCATGAGCATCTTTATTATTAGACACCCCCATCACACAGTCATCTGCAAACGCCATCATCTTGACTGGGGCTTGGCCTGGCACATGGACCCCAGTGAGGTGGGCATTCACGTTTCGAAGTAGTGGGTCAAGGCTGAAGTTGTATAAGAGTGGGCTAAGGGGGTCCCCTTGTCGCAAGCCCCTTTGAGGGCGGACTACTTCCGTTAGGAAGCCAAGGCCATGTACTGCCATTGTTGCAGATTCCGTGAGCAGCATCACCCAGTTGATGAAGCGAGGGGGTAAGCGGAATTGATGGAGGCAGGCACTGAGGTATTCCCAGTTTACTCTATCATAGGCCTTCTGTTGGTCCAAGAATACAAGTGCCCCAGAGGCTGTGGAATGGCATGCGTTAGCCACAGAGTGCACATTGTCCCAAATCGACCTTCTGGGTATGAAGCCGAATTGTTCTGGGGAGATGGTGGCAGAGGCCACAATCCCTAAATGGTTAGCCATGATTTTTGTTAAAATTTTTGTATCCGTGTTAGTTAAAGAAATGGGGCGCCAGTTGGCTCAGTCTAGCTTGTCCCCTTTCTTGAAGAGTGTGACGGTGAAGGCCTCTTGTCTTCCTGGTAGAAGGCGCGTTTCCAGAAGGCTCTGGTTAAGTGAGGCAAGCAGTAGTGGGGATTATATTTGAAGTACTTTTTATAGAATTCATATGGAATGCCATCTAGGCCTGGGCATTTCCGGTTTGGTGCACCGCGGATGGCTGTCCATAATTTGTTTGGAGTAATCAAATTCATTATTTCTGGGTATTGGGAAACAGTGTGGATGTGTACTCAGTCGAGAAATTCCGTCATTTGGCTGGCTGAATTGGATCAGATTGGTATAACTCAGAGTAATACTTTTGTGTTTCAATTGCCACTTCAGCTGGCGTATCAATGATGGAATCATCCGATCTTCGCACCTGTGTGCAGGCCACGCTCTGGCATGGTGCAAATTTTTTTTAAAAAAATATGCGGTGCACTTGTCACCCTTTGTAATGCTTTTGGCCCTGTACTGAACACAAACCCAATGTTTGTGTTGCCTTTTACTTGCGTTGAGGTGGGCAGCTGCCTCCGCCCACTTCTGGCCCCATGCAGGGATGTATCCTGTAGCCGGGATGTTGGACTCCAGGTGTGCCAATTCTGCCATAGCGCGCGAAATGACAGCTGATGTGGCTCGTGAGCATCTGAAGGAGAGGTGGCGAGAGTGGCAGATGTTTTCCTCTTTGAAGGTTGCCCATGTGGAGATGAGGTTCGCGCAAAATGGTGCAACAAACTCTTTTGCCAAAGTTGCAGATTCCACCCAAGTGGAAAATCCTGGTGACACAAGTTTGGGGGGCGGAGTTTGCACCAATGTGGGGCCTTAGCCACTGTGACAGGTAGGTGGTAGGTTATCAAGACCAGTTGGTGGTCATAGAATTCCATTTTTGTTGTTTTGAAGTGGGAGATTTGGGGTTGGAATTTCACCGGCGTAAGGATAAGGTCAAT
Organism: Massospora cicadina; assembly: GCA_022478985.1. Lineage (NCBI taxonomy): Eukaryota > Fungi > Entomophthoromycota > Entomophthoromycetes > Entomophthorales > Entomophthoraceae > Massospora > Massospora cicadina. The sequence continues at coordinate 29,558 of JAKSZP010015817.1, forward strand.
GCGGGATATGAACCTTAAATTGGCCGTTGTGGATGTAGGGCGCATCATGTTTTTGAGCAGCAGGGCTTACCGCAGCAGTGCATCCATTAACCCAAGGGTGGCCTTTAGAACGCGAAGTTCTACATGACCATGGGGAGCGTGGGAGGAGTAAGGCCAACAGTCCGTTGGTGCATTTAGCCAACAGTTCATTTTGCCAACTACAAAAAGGGTCTGGGGTTAGTGGGAGGGATTTGACTGATGAGAAAAATTCCTGACGCTCTCATGCACCGTTTGGGGCATAAATGTTGATGATAGTGTGCACCATGTTGGCCCACGAGAAAGTGAAAATGAGGACTCAGCCATTGAGGAAGGTTTCCAACAATAGAAATTTGAAGAAATTGTTTCTCCAAACTAGCACCCCACAGTGCTATGACCAAAAGGATAGGGATGGGAGGAGCATGGTTTTCCAGGCATCCTCGGAACCTCATGGACAGTGGGACTCCTGGATGGCCAGGATATCCACAGGTAAATTTTGTTATAAAGACTCAGTTTTCTACCCCGGGACAGCAAGGCTTTGAGTCCGGCGATATTCAATGTCCCTAAAGTGAAGGTTTCCCCCATCACACCTTAGGTGCGAGGGGTGGGCACCCAGGCCCACTAGCCTCCTTTAGATCCCCATGGGCATTCATGGCAGTGCAGGTGTTTGCAGCAACGCTATTGGTAGTTTTGTTAATTTTTTCAGAAAGGTTTGTGTTGGCATTTGCCTTCGCTTTTTATTTCCCTGACGTCAGACAAATTTTTGTGGTGTGGATGAGTTCAGTGCATCATCGAGTGGGGCAAAAAAACTTTTTTTCAGGTAGGTTGGAGACCAAGTCAGTTTTGAACAGAGCTTGGTTGCAAAGATCGGGTGAAATTGAGTCACCCATTGGATCCTCAGATTAGGTGGCCCAATTGCATGGGCTTACCAATCTGATTAGTTGATATATTCCCAAGTTGCTTCTGCCGCAAAGGTTTTGATGTCCTCCTGGCATTGGGAGTGTGGGATAGTGGTGGTGACTTTGGCTGCTTCCTTGGCTGCAGTCCTGCGGGCCTGCTTGGCCTTTTTCCGCTCTTGTGGGGAAATAGGCTTTACCAGTAGGTAGCAGCCTTGTGCTCCCCACAGGAAAGCCTCTTTGGTGCTTGCGGTTAAAACATAGTGCACCTCTCCACTGGCCATGGCCGCTAAGGGGTGCTCTTGGAACGTGATGCCCTCCTTGGTGGGGCATGTGTGTGCCTTATGGCCAAACGCGTCACAGTGGGTGCAGATGGGGGGCGCGCTGTCCATGTTCACCCAGAAAGGGTGGGTGGTAAGCCCTTCAATATTAATAAAAGTGGAGTGTGGGATCTGGGTTAGGTCCTTCACAATCTCCTTGGTTGGGGTCAGAACTGCAACAGCTTTACCGATGAACAGGTGTGGCATCAGCATAAAGCGTTGCATCTTGAAAGATTGTATTTTGCCATAAATGGTGAGACCATCTTTCAGGTGTTTCTCCAAAATGTCACATTTTACCGTAGTAGGCAAAAAGTCAAACGTAAGGAAAATTTGGTTGGATTTTGTCCATCTGGTGTGTTTGGTTTTGATGACCCATTGCCCTTTGGGGAGGTCAATCACTACACGCACCACAGAAGCTTCATCTGCTGCCTCCTTGTTTTTGAAACCTAGGTCCAGCCAACCGCATGACATGGAGTGAGGTGCGACATACACCATGGTTGGGAAAAAAGTGTGCACATCCCCACAAAATTTTTCTCATAAAGCTGTTTTTTGGATGTCCAGAAACATGTGGACTCTGTATTCCACCAACAAAATTGGCTGAGAGTGCGGCGTGTTGATGTACTCGGTTGCATCATGCTTGCCAAGTGAGGATTTCTGGGGAAATAATGCCCACCAGTTTTTTAAAAAAATTTCTATTCCGCTGGTTTCTCTGGGGCGTTTTTGAACATTTGAGGCCGCAGGCCTACCACCTGCTCCTCTTACCTTACTTGCCCAACTGCTCCCTGACATGGGCGCAGACTAATCTCCTCTGTGAGATTATCAAACTAGATTCATACTTGAATTGAATAGGTTGCAAAAGATTGCAACGAGAGAGAAAAGTTTGGAGTGTTAAACTAAGTTTTACTTTTTATAAATGAAAGCTAAAAAGTAAGTTTAAGCAAAAAAGCAATCATTGCTATTCTTAAATTTTGCATTTGAAGAGAAACTACGTTTTTTAAAATAATAAGTTATCTACCTCTCCCCTGGTGTAGCATAATTTTTAAAAATCAGAATGGCGGTACCTTTAGTATTATGGATGTTACTATGGTTGCTCAATACCCATGGTGGAAGCCTAGTTGTCATATAGCACTTCGATTCTCTTACAAGACAGAGCATCTTTTTTGTTAAGTTTGTCATGAAGGTACATAGTATTTTTGTAGGGGCCCTCTGGTACTTCCTTTGTTAAATAGGTAACATTAATGGATTGATGCCATTCTCAGTCTGAAAGAATCAATGGTTGGTCTTGAAATTGAAATGTATGCTAGAATCCTGAGTACTTGTACAAATAAAACATCTAAAATTATATTTAATTGAAGATTTTAGAATCAATGTAGCATACCATGCCCATATCTTTGCAATTTACTCAAATATTTACATCAAAAAGCTTTTTGTGTGCCTACAAACAGCAAGATCAGCATGTTGCTTTATAAAATGTAAACATATCTTATTTTAGGAGGAAAATCTTGGTTACAATAACTGAGTAAGACCCCTCTCTCAGCTTCACATCTATAGTTGAGCCAAAAAGCTGATTTTTAAGTTGCTAAGAGTTGTAATATTATGAAGTTCTAGTTTTGTTTGCGATGACCTTATGTAGCAAAATAGCTCTTAAAAGGCAATGGCTAAGAATTTTCACAATCAATAGGGTCCACAATTAAACTATCTGTGGTCTTATAAAATAATGTTTACTTTTAAGAATCTCAAAAAGGAACGTAGCTATGTAATTGAAATCTAATAAATAATCTAGAGGAACTTTATCTGAGTTAGAATTCTTCACTATTTATAGAGTAAGTGAGGCCTTGTGTTGTAGAGAGCGCCTGAGTCCTCCTTGATAAGGATCTTCCCTGCTCACCCATTATGAGTTTCAATGTAAATAGAGTATCTATAACTCTCCTGTTTCCAGCGTGGAGGTGCACGGTGCACAGGTCCAACGCCAGGAAACTAGTCACAAGTATTAATGTTACTAGAGCTCAGCATAGGGAGCTAGAGCTATAATAACATAGGGCGAATATGGCTAAAATGGTAGGGAAGAACCAAGTTGAAAAACACGAGGTGCTTGTAGAGGTGGAGAATAGGTGCCCTTGGTTGGAGGGAACCTGGGCGACCCAAAGGTGCACAGGCGTATAGATTTGTTGTAGCTATAACTAAATGGTTAACATTGTAAGAGACCTCCACAAATAGGTCTGCGCACAGGATAGACCAAGATAGAATAAATATAATGAAACTGTTTACTTAGCAAAGGGTTTTTTTATAAGGGAAGTTGACCAATGGAAGAGATTGGTCTCAGCATAATAGATATTTAAGGGAATTCAGAAAAACAATCAATCAAGGGAAGCAGGTCTAAGCTGAGGTGCACCAATAGGCGCACGCTTCCATTGGGCAATACACTATACTGGGTAATCAACCAAACTTGGGTAATTGATTGTAGGAGTGGCTGACCTGAGCTGTAAATATTGAAAACTGAACTGGTTAAAATTCCCGTTTACCTAAAAACCAAAGTGAACCATTTTCATTCACCGCAAAGCTAGTTCATTTTAATGCACCTGCTGTTATACAGGGCCAAACTTCTCTTGCATCCTTGGGGTCAACCTGGGCATACTTCGCCTTGACCCAGCATTGATCTATGGTATGCTTGAGGTCTGGGAGGCCTTCCAACTTCACCTTCTTGGCCTCCCAACATGCTGCTCTGTCTTTCACACTGGTCTTAATTATGATGTCAATATCTAACCATGACAGTCAAATTGTAGTCATCCTCTTTATTAACATCCAGATTTTTGAATCAGCATTGTCCTATGGCTTCCAGGTTGCGGCTCTGGGATTTAGGATGCAGTTTCACCCAGGTTGTCATCTGGTGTTTAGTCTGTGAAGTACTTTGTGGAGAGTTCTAAATCTTTAACCTTGTTTTGCCTATATGTGGGTATTTATTCATTAGGTTAAAAATCAATTTTCTTTACAAGGCTCAATCCCAGATAAGGCGTTTACACTGCTCATAATTTTAATATTTTAACAGGTTTGAATTGTATGACATTACTAATCCAGAAAAAGCTCAGTAATATCCTGTCATATGAGGACTTAGGCCCTTATTAACTTACTTTAATCTGATTGACTGTGTTGCCCTGGACAAAACTCACATTGGAATACTTAGAACCAACTTTTTATAGAGCGCGATATGGGCCTGACTAGGAGGTATCCAACTTGATAGTTCATCCACCAGGGCGATAATGATAGAATAAGACAAGATATCCATATTGAAGGTATGGAGGGCTAGTCAATGAGCGTTAAATTTGTAGTCTCTTTTGTTGTAGCCATAATGATCCCTACAGTGGCAAGCGCTTGTAATATGATGATTTTGTCAACTAGCTCCCTCATGGTCAACTTGTAATTTTCAGGAACATAGGAGTCTGACAGAAGTTGGACACCGTTAGTTAATTTGAGCTCTCCCCATAAATCCGGAATGGTGACACCTTAATTACTTGGTGACAACTCCTTCAAGAGGCCAGAAAGGTAGATGACATATAATGATTCCATCACATTTGGTGAGTAGCTAACATCTTACAAAGAATAGATATGAAGATAATGTTAGCTCATTCCACTGCTTTATAGTTGCGGGATTATAGGGGGCAGAGAGATGTTTGCTGGTACCAAACAAGGACGTTAATTCTGCACTATTTGTGATTAGAGATCTAATCCTTTGCCATAAAGTATTACCCTTGGCCATATCACAGCTAGTGAGATTTTAGCTGGGGTAGACAGCCCTTTCAAGGTCAAGCCACTGAAGCTGCAGGAAGTAAGTCCAGAACCCTTGAGAGAACTGGTGTTCTATCTAAGGTCATTGACCAAATTTGGTCCTAGCTTACCAGTCAGACCTGAATCTAATGGTGAAAAGCGGCTGAAAATTAAGAGAAAATTGATACAAAAAACATGAAATTTGCTAGGTATAAGGTGACTGAGTTTGGTTAAATTCAGAATTTTTGATCTCATTAAAAAAGAACCTTTGTCAGCTTGTATTTTTTTGATAATCATTTGATTCTTGCAAACTATACCTATATCTTTGTATCACATCTGAGAATTGTTTATTATTTACTCAAATATTCAACTATATTTTATAAAATTTAGAGTTAAATATGCTTATTCTTTCCCAAATTCTTAGAAATTTTTTACTCAATTAATTACATTCTCATGATAGTTGGCCTTAGTTTATGTTATGGTCTGACCCTACTGTTGAACCCAAAACTGTTACTTATGTTGCGACCCATTTGGTCAAGTTCACGGCTCCCTATTTTACAACATTCACCTTAGACTCTACCCAAACTTTCTCAGCTCCTAGGAGACTTCTTCCCCTGATGCTCTGGGTCATTTTGGAGTGTGTTTTAACTTGAAAATTTATCAGGTAATTACTATAGATAACTCAGGACATACTTACGGCTTCTTGCCCACTTTGACCTCTTTTGGCAGCTTTTACCTGAGCGTTAACCTCAGCAACTGCCTGCGCTTTATTTCTTTGACATTATCTGAGAAAAGCATAGATTTATAACAACTTTCTTATCCCGTTGGGTTTTAGAGTTATACAGGCCTCTCAGAGCTGGTTCTTAAGAAACTACTCTCTTGGTCAATTATTGTTGTATCCCAACTACCCTTAGTATTTTCTTTACTATATTAGGGTGATCTGATGCTCAGCGCGGCTCCCCCACTCAAAGTCTCATATAGTGTTCAATACCTTTCATTACACCTATCCCTACTCCATTCCCAGAATACAAAATTTAAATAGGAGATCCTTAAAAGCTGTTCAACCTTAAGGCTCTTAGAAGTTCCATGTTAATGAGCTAGCAGATGACTTTCTCTTTTAACTATTTTGGCATGAGATCTTTTGAGGGAGCTCACCAGTAGTTATTTACTTCAATTAAGACAAATTGAACCTTCCTGAAATCTCACCCCGCGTTGGAAGCTTTTATCAAGCCCTGAGAATCCCATCCTGCTACTTTCAAGTACAATAGCATCTTTGTACGTCTATCCTAAGGAGACTTTACTACTGCCCAGTACTTATGCCTGTTCCAAGAGAAAGCTTCAAGACTGGACTCACTTGTGCATTTGAATGAGGCTCCTACTTTAATTCTTTAAATAACATTGTTTCTCTCTCTTTATATGAAATAACCATCCCTCCACCTTATCTGGAACTTTATCCATTCTCGCACCTATGTTTCCCCATAGCATTCACCACTCAACATATAGTAACGCTGAACTTCATATCCTAGAGTTTAATATCTCTTTCCTAGTTGTGCATTCTTAAGATACCTTCCTAGTTAATCCTGACTCTCGTCAAATTTCTAATCCCACTGTGGTTTATCTAAATGAGAGTCTGGCCGTTATGGACACCATAAACCTAGTAAATAGATATTCTCCCACCTTGTTGCTAAATTAAGGTTTAGAACTGGTAGTAAACTCACTGTCGGGTGAAACTGAAGCTTCTTTCATAGGTGAGGGTCTAAACACTCTAGACCCTGCACCACTGCACTCCACAGAGTAACCTCGCTTTAGTCCTCAAAGGTAGAGGTCGTTAGTAAGTCTATCTCTTTGACTAAGAGCACTCATTTTTATCATAACTCTGAAACATCTAAACCCATTTTAGACTCTATGCTCTCTTCTCGACCAGGAGTCTCTTTCAGTCAGTTGGAACAGCTCTTCCCTATTGTACCTGATTCTCCCTCCTTGGCTGACCCCATTCAGAAAAGTGTGGATATATGGAAAAATGACTGAATACAAGCTTTTTCTTGGATACCCATCCATAATTTGACTTTGCTTACTGGCATGGTCACCTGCGACAAGAACCTTCCTCCTGCTGATCATAGAGCATCAAGTTACTCCACATCCTTTAAAACTCATGAGCACTCATAGGAAAAGTGAAATTTAACCGTAGAACCCTATGGGGATGCTCTCATCTACTTTCCCCTGATGGACTCAGAGCTGTTTTATCCTCCTTTGGCCCCCCATCTAATATATCTTTGTCTATATATTTCTTGTTCATGGTTAATTTCTCCTCCTCTGGAAGGTACTTTTTAGTTGTAACTTTAGTAGATACTGGTGCTACTAAAATTTTCATCTGCCAAGAGCTCCTTAAAGCCTTAGACCAGCTCTTATCTAAGACATTTATTGCAGACAATGGGCGATTTGTGAGGATCTTTGTAAAATTGACACCTTGTATACCCCACAATTTGAGGTGTAGGTTGGTGGCGACGCTTTAAAATCCTCACAAAACTCGCAGATGCAACCATATATGTATTGTTTTCAAGTGGAGCAATGGTTACTACCTGTAAAAATTTACTCCGTTGGGTTGATTATCAAAGTCAACCCTAGTAATATTTCTACTGCACAGGTTTGATTTCCTCGTGCACCTCACGTTGTAAGAATATATATATAATTAGTATAATAGTATGATGACTATTATCTGTAGTTGAATTAAACTATATTCAGGCCCAACGCTTCAGCCGGTATTTCCAATTAATACTTGATATCATACTCATAGGGATTTGTTCCCTGTAATCCTGTCCACTCAATCTTCTTTAAGATCCTCTAATGGCAGTCTCCTTTGGCCCAACACACAGTTGGCAGCAATCCCTTAGCCGTGGTTCCCTTTGTCTCTAGATCCCCGCTCAGATCTCTATTCTTCTCTGAGAGTCTACCAATTATTGCCTTCTGCAATAATATCCTTGAGATGGAATCTTCACGCTAGATGCTGATAGTCTAACTATTACCAAATCTACAATAAAACTAATAATGTTCTAAAGTAGTAATATATATGTTTTTATCTACACTAATATCTATCTTAGTAAAACTTTTCTCTCTCGTTGCAATCACTTTTGCAACCTATTCAATTCAAGTCTGAATCTAGTTTGATAATCTCACAGAGGAGATTAGTCTGCGCCCATGTCAGGGAGCAGTTGGGCAAGTAAAGTAAGAGGAGCAGGTGGAAGGCCCGCGGCCTCTAACTATCAAAAACGCCCTGGAAAAACCCGCGAGTTAGACAAAAATTTTAAAAAACTGGTGGTCATTATTTCCCCAGAAATCCTCACTTGGCAAGCATGATGCAACCAGTACATCAACACGCCGCACTCCTAGCCACTTTTGTTGGTGGAATATGGAGTCCGCGTGTTTCTGGGCATCCAACAAACGGCTTTATGGGAAAAATTTTGTGGAGATGTGCACAACTTTTTCCTGACTGTGGTGTACATCACACCTTACTCCATGTCGCGCAGTTGGCTGGACCTAGGTTTCAAAACAAAGAAGCAGCAGATGAGGCTGCTGTGGTGCGCGCGTAGTGGTTAATATCCCCAAAGGGCAATGGGTTGTCAAAACCAAATGCACCAGATTGACGAAATCAAACCAAATTTTCCTCACGTTTGACTTTTTGCCTACTACAGTAAAACGTGACATTTTGGAACAACACCTGAAAGATGGTCTCGCCATCTATGGCGAAATACAATCTTTCAAGATGCAACGCTTCACGCTGATGCCACACCTGTGCACCAGCAAAGCCATTGCAGTTCTGACCCCTACCGAGGAGATTGCAAAGGACCTAACCCAGATCCCACACTCCACTTTTATAAATATTGAAGGGCATTCCACCCACCCTTTCCGGGTAACCGTGGACAGCGCGCCCCCCAGCTGCACCCACTGTGATGCATTCGGCCATAAGGCACATGCATGCCCCATCAAAGAGGGCGTCACATTCCAAGAGCACCCCTCAGCGGCCATGGCCAACAGAGAGGTGCACTATGAACCAACTGAAAGCACCAAAGAGGCTTTCCGTGGGTAGCACAAGGTTGCTACCTACTGGTAAATCCTATTTCCCCACAAGAGCAGAAGAAGGCCAAGCAAGCCCGCAGGGCCACAGCCAAGGAAGCGGCCAAAGCTACCACCGCTATCCCACACTCCCAACGCCAGGAGGACATCAAAACCTTCGCAGTGGAAGCAAATCAGGAATCCATCATCCAATCAGATGGGGAAGCCCATGCCAATTGGGCCACCCAATCTGAGGATCCAATGGGGGATTTGATCTCACCCAATCTCTGCAACCAAGCTCCATTCAAAACCAACTTGGGGAAAAATCCTACCAGAAATTTTTTTCTTTGACCAGAATGTTGATGCACCGCAATCACCCGCATCCACACCACAAAAAATTTTGTCTGACATCGGGGAAACAAAAAGTGAAGGCTAAAGCCAACACAACTTTTTCCACAAAAATTCTGATAGCGTTGCTGCTAACACCTGTGCTGCTGTGAAGGCCCGTGGGGATCTAGAGGAGGCTAGTGGGCCTGGTGCCCACCCCCCTCACACCTAAGGTGTGATGGGGGAGACCTTCACTTTAAGACGTTGAATATTGCCAGACTCAAGGCCTCACCGTCCTGGGCTAGGAAACTGGGTTTTACAACAAAATTTACCCGTGGATATCCTGGCCATCCAGGAGTCCCACTGTCCATGAGGTTCCAAGGAGGCTTTGAAACCATGCTCCTACCATCCCTATCCTTTTGGTCAGAGAACTGTGGGGTGCTAGTTTGGAGAAACAATCTCTTCAAATTTTTATCATCATACACATTCCTAAATGGCTGTATCCTCATAGTCACCTTCTCGTGAGCTGACGTGGTGCATGCTATTGTCAACATATATGCCCCAAACAGTGCACGCAAGCATCAGGAATTTTTATCATCAGTCAAATTCCTCCTGCTACCCCCAGACCCCTTCATAATTGGCGACAGGAACTGTTGGCTAAATACACCAATGGACCGGTGGCCTTCCTCATCCGCACCCCCAGGGTCACATAGAACTGCGTTCTAAAGGCCACCCTCAGGTTAATGGATGTGCTGCCACAGCATGCCCCGCTGTTTGAAAACATGACATGCCCCCACGTCCACAACGGCCAATTAAGGTCTATAACCCGCATCAATCTTATCCTTATGCTGGCAAAATTCCAACCCCACATCTCTCACTTCAAAACAACAAAAATGAAATTCTCCGACCACCAACTGGTCTAGGTAACCTACCACCTACCCACCACAGTGGCTAGGGCCCCACATTGGTGCAAGCTCTTCCCCCCAAATTCGTGTCGCCAAGATTTTCCAATTGGGTGGAATCAGCAACTTTGGCAAAAGAGTTTGTAACGCCATTTTGCGCGGACCCCAATTCCACATGGGCAACCTTCAAAGAGGAAACCATCTACCACTCTCGCCACCTCTCCTCCAGATGCTCACAAGCCACATCGGCGGTCATTTCGCGCGCTATGGCAGAATTGGCATACCTGGAGTCCAATATCCCCGCTACAGGATACAGCCCTGCATGGAGCCAGAATTTGGCAGAGGCAGCCTCCCACCTCAACGCGCTCAAAAGGCAACATAATAATCGGGTTTGTGTTCAGTACAGGGCCAAATGCTATAAAAAAGGTGACAAGTGCACCGCATATTTTTTAAAAAAATTTCGCACCACGCCAGAGCGTGACCTGCACACAGGTGCGAAGATTGGATGATTCCATTGTGGATATGCCAGCACCAAAGTGGCAATCAAAACACAAAAGTATTACTCCAAGTTATACTGATCTAATCCAATTCAGCTGGCTGAAGTGGCAGAATTTCTTGACCAAGCCCACATCCACACCATTTCTCAATAACCAGAAATATTGAATTTAATTACTCCGAATGAATTAGGGACAGCCATCCGCGGTGCACCAAACCAAAAATGCCCAGGCCTGGATGGCATTCCATATGAATTCTACAAAAAATACTTCAAATATATATCCCCACTACTTCTTGCTTTACTTAACCAGAGCTTTTTGGAAACGCGTCTCCTTCCAGGAGGACAAGAGGCCTTCACCATCACACTCTTCAAGAAAGGGGACAAGCTAGACTTAGCCAACTGGAGCCCCATTTCTTTAACCAGCACGGATACTAAAATTTTAACAAAAATCATGGCTAACCATTTAGGGATTATAGCTTCTGCCACCATCTCCCCAGAACAATTTGGCTTCATACCCAGAAGGTTGATTTGGGATAACATGCACTCTGTGACTAATGCATGTCAGTCCACAGCCTCTGGGGCACCTGTATTCTTGAACCAACAGAAGTCCTATGGTAGAGTAAAGTAGGAATACCTCAGGCCTGCCTACATCAATTCCGCCTACCCCCTCGCTTCATCAAATGGGTGATTTTGCTCATGGAATCTGCAACAATGGCGGTATGTGGCCCTGGCTTCCTCACGGAAGTAGTCCGCCCTCAAAGGGGCTTGAGACAAGGGGACCCCCTCAGCCCACGCTTATACAACTTCAGCCTTGACCCACTACTACGAAATGTGAATGCTCAACTCAATGGGGTCATGTGCCAGGCCAAGCCCCAGTCAAGATGATAGCGATTGCAGATGATTGTGTGGTTGGGGTGTCTAATAATCAAGATGCACGCGCTTAAAGCTCTCATCCAGGAGTATTCCCGGGTAAGTAACGCGGCACTAAAAGCTTCCTAAACTGAAATCATCCTCCTTGGTCAGTCTCAGAACTGCTGAGCCCCAGCAATTAGTTCCCAACCCAGCTCATCTGCTCACACACGCTTTCGCCCTTCCAGCTCAACTTACACCGCCCCACTGGTGCTCCCCTTCATGCCAAGCCCCACCATAGGGCCGGTACGCCATTTGGGCGTGTGGATGGAGGCAGGCGGGTATGCCTCAGCAGTAATGGAAAGTCATATTCTAGACAACGTGACGAAGCACATCGCCTCCCTCAGAGCCCACCCTACTTCCCTTACTGGCAAGGTTGTTTTAGCCAACTCTATGCTTCTATCCAAAGTCTGGTTGGAGCCCACGCCAACCCCTTCTCCACAAGCTTCTTCAAATCCTTATATGCCCTGCTGCAAGGATGGCTTTGGTCAGGCCGCCCTCCACCAGTATGGCTAGAGATCATGTTTGGCCCTCATCGCCATGGTGGCATGGGTCTGCTCGACTTCAGAGCCCATGCTGCCAAGATCCTGGGTACCTGGATAGCGGCCGCTACTGCCCCAACACTCCCCTCCCAACACTGGTCCCGCGCGGCCTGCTCCAACTTCTCTCGAGCCTTGGGCCTCAACAACCCATTGAACCCCCACTCCCTGATGAAATACCTCGCTTCACACCCATCGGCCACAGGCCCTCACGGCACCAAAACCCACTACAAACAAATCTTTCACTCCATGCGGAGCGCTGAGTGGAGAATTCGTATTTGTGGACATACAACCAGAAGAGGCCGCCCCTCTCCTCAGTTCACACAAGAGGTACAGGGGCTACTCATCCATGATGATGTGATCCCCATTCAGCCCCATGTCATATCCAGGGTGGACTAACTGTACATGATGGACATCCCTTACTCCATTGAGACCCAAAAAACCATCTGGAAATACGCTCACTATCCTCTGTTGCAGCCTCAAATCCATTCCCATGTGCGGCGCTGCCTGAGGTGGGTGTACCATATGGCTGAGCGCTCCAACGCTTTACACTCATCTTGTGTCGTGTGTGGCCAGTATGGAACGCTGTTCTACCGCCTGAAGAAGTGTCCTACCTCAAAAGTGATATGGCGCGAACTTCAACGTCTGCTAAGCCAGGATCAAACACATCCCTTCAGTCTGTCAAGAGATATGTTTGCTTTATCAATGGCCTCCTCCCTCCCACCCTCCCTCCGTGTTTTGGTGGTTGCAATCGCCATGTGGACCATCCACACGATTGTCTTGAATGCCATCTCAGGCTCCACCCCCACCCTCCCAGAAGCTGTCCACATATTCCAGTCTCATTTGGTGGACCACTTTCAAGCGTGGATGTTTGGATACCTCCCACCACGTCACCGACAGCTGGTATCCTCCTGGTTCCCAGTTTGGTTCATCAAATTAGACCCCTTCCTCCACACGTGTTCAATTGTGGCTACGGCCCCTTCACACGTTCCCTCCCCTTCCCCATAAGTGGCGTTCCCGCTGGCAACAAGAGATAGCATCGCTTCCCTGGGGTGCCTTCCCTGTTACTAAGTTTTGTCTTAGTCATTCAATTTTGGAAATTTCTGTCCCATGGTTGGCCTTCCCCGCAATAATTTTAATTTAAATATCTATCTTAATGTCTATCTTTTACTAGAGTAAATCCTAGGGAATTTATAGGGGATTTGGCCGTATAACCCTCAGTTGACACCTCTTTGATGAAATGACAGCTGTTGCCATTGAATCACCCTTTCCTCATCTTGGCAGCGATGGTCTTCCCCATCCTGACTAGGATTCTGACGTTGGACATCCTTGAGACCTCAAATGGAAAGAGTCAGAAACGTGTCCCTAATGTTTTCCTCTTGATCCAAGTGAATCAACCATAATTGACTAGCGACCTGCTTAGGTAATGGGACTTTTTTCCCAATATGGCAGGTCACTTCAACCAATCAATTTGCTAGTTGCAGGCAGCATCACTTGCCTCACAACTCATTAAACATTCCCAATCAGTTAGTGATGAAACCTGACTGATCCCAATCGGTACACCTGATAGTTAATTACTATCAGATGCCCTTATTTTGTCAGCCGCTCCACCCAATGAGATATTAGGTATTCATCCGGATTGATCCCCGATGGATACAACCAGACAAATATCCTAAAATCCCCCAAATGTAGTTCCTCCAAAATTTGGGTCAACCGATTTCCAATTCACTTCGCTTTAGGGAATTTTTCTCCTAGTGATACCAGGTAATCTAGCAGGCTGGGAATATTGGGAAAAATCCCAACACATCCCCCTCTGCCTAGATTTCCAGCAAGAAAAGGACTGGGCATGGAAACACCACTTTGGACATCTGGTTAAATACTTCATTGGTTCAAGTGGAGTACACTCATCAATACTCAACGCTGTTCAGGATGACCTTTGGCATACGTCATTCCTCCTCTTCCTCCTCACTACCACCTACTCAGAGCGCGGTCCCCATGACCTCTTGTCATGCTGGGCTGATTGATTTTCTCGTGATGATATTTTTCCCAGGATCCAGTTTTCCCCCCATCAGGGTATATGACCTGCTGTCATATTCAGGTTTCTCAGTCTGGCATCCTTGAATTCCTGATTCTCTCCTCGTCAGGAGACTCTTGCCATTGATGTTCATTTCGGGCTTGATTAAGAATACTCATTTATGTTTGCCTTCATTATTTCACTCATAACCACTTAGCTGTAAGTTATTATTCCCTCAGAAAGCTTATTTTATTAATTTTATGAAATTAATCTCCCAAAATTGGAGCTTAATGGAGTGTAGGGGGCATAGTGTTAACTTCTATATCATTCTGACATCCCCCCTCTAGTCCTGCTCATATGTCGAACTCAGAATCTCATTATCAGCAACTTCTGAACAGTCTGTCAGATTTGGACCTCCGCCTCTTCCAGTGGATGAGTCAGGATGCTCAGTGGAACCTCTTCTATGGTCCTTCCAGGATTCATACGCCTATCCTGGCACAAGGGGCTAGTCCTTCCATCTAGTTACTGGAAATGGTATCCAATCTCACCAAAACCAGGCGTGCCATCATTTCAAATAACTCTCATCTGACTCTTTCCTTACAGTTGATCCCTGAGTTGAACTTCAAAACCCTTCTGGATTTGGCTCCTTTCACTAAGGCTCCAAACATCATCGTTGATGGTGCTAATTGGGGGTATGATTTGACAACCTCCCTCGAGTATTCCTTCTTTGCTGCTGGCTCACATGTCCGGTGTTCCTGATGAGACCCATTGGCAGGCACTCAAGACAAGTCTTCTGGCACCGGTGCCTTATCAGGATTACTCAGGGTTATTCACCAATTGCCTCTTCCTTTATTGCTGTTTTCCACCCCGCTCTGGGGTTTCACAATTGGCATCTTCCAACATATCCATTTCCCTTCCCCTAGTCATGTTCTCTCAGGGCTCGGCGTCAGCTCAATGAGTGTGGTTTTGAGTAGGACTCGCCCTTGCAAGTGTCCAATTGCATATCGATTTTGATGGGCTATTCCTTCCTACCATGATCCATCCTCCCTCCCCCAAGAGGCGACATAGGCAGAACCATCCCGCACTGAGGACAATCAATAAAAAAATTATAAATATATTGGCTCTCTTTTTTCCAATATCTTTTATCAATTTTTTTATTCTTATGGGACTTGACCTTGTTTCAGTTCAGAGGTCCATCTTTTCCCCCAAACTGGATCCTGGGCACTTAAACCTACCAGTTTTCTATGGTTCAGCGGTCCTTTTTTGGACTTAACCATCTATATTGGTTCAGAGGTCCTTTTTTTGGACTTGACCTAATCATTAGGACATGACCAACTTAATGGTTCATTTAACTTTTGGGAACTCTTTTTTTATTTTTTTCTTCGATCCACCACTTTAAATACTTAGCATGGACTTGACTACTACTCTTCCATACAAGAGATTCTTGATGGAATAAGCATCAGTTGTCATCTTGGCAATCACTTCAAATAGACCTGACCATAATGCATCTAACTTGTTTCTTCATCTGAAACCATGCATATCACAATAGGCGACTCTTTCTCCTATTCAATATTCTTCTAATGGCAGTCAGTTCTTATCATTCATCAATTTCGCTCATATCCTTTTCTTTAAGGTAGTATTGAATGCTTGCAATTGCATATCAATCAGGATACTCATCAGTTGGTTCAGGTATTGTCGGTACTCATCCCTGACGTAGGTTCTACTAAATATAATATCAGCAGTAACGCGGCCTTCCTCCTATAAAGTAATTCAAATAGTGTCTTTCCTGTTGCCATATGATGACTGATGTTGTAGGCAAACGTCACCAAACTCAGGTACGTTCCCCACACAGAAGTTCTCCCTGTGACTAGCTTCCTCAGCGTCACGGCCAGCGTCCCATTGACCCATTCTACCAGTCCGTTCATCTCCAGCCAGTATAGTACTGACATGACTCCCCAGATCCCCATTATTTTGTTTATCCTCAGGATCACATGGGACGTGAAGTTGGTCCCATTACCACTCAGTATAACTTGTGGACACCCATGCTGGTATACTACTTGATCCAGGATGAATCTCGCAGTACTGGTAGCATCAACTTGGGTTAATGCTTTCATTTTGACCCATCTCATCAGATGATCAATGGCTACTATGATGTATTTCACTCCTCCTGTACTCATCACCAACGGTCCCATCATGTCAATAGACACCATGTGCCATGCAAATCCAGGTTGGACCAGTCGGTATCCAGTTGTATTCTTGTGTGGTTTATGTAGTTGCATTCCACGCAACAAGCCAGATGGTCTGCGACATCATAATTAATTGATTCCCAGTAATAATACTGGCAAATATGGTCAGTCATTTTTCTCAGGCCTCCGTGCCCAACAACCTTATGAGCAGCTTGAATGATCGCTGCTCTCTCCAATAGTTTTAGGAATAATAGCCATTTCCCGTTTATCATCTTGAATACTTGTCCATCCATGATCTTAGTGCTTTCCATTACTTTTCAAAGCGCACCTTGGATTTCTCGAGGCTTGTCCTCAATTCTTCCTTTGACCATTCTCTGGAATAGCTCATCCACCTGCGGATATACCAACTGGACCATTGGTAACCGCGATAAGCCATCCGCATTCTGGTGAGAAGCCCCCTCTCAGTGGACTATCTCATAATCATAAGCCTGAAGCTTGAGTGCCCATTGGGCCAGTCATCCTTCAGGTTCCCGCAGATTGTGCAGCCAGCACACCAAAGAGTGGTCTGTCACCACCTTAAAGTGCGTTCCATGGACATACACCCAAAACTGTTTATAGGTATAAATGACTGCAAGGCATTCACGCTCAGTTACAGTGTAATTCCTCTCCGCGGCAAAGAGTGTCTGGCTCACATATGCCACTGGACGTTCGTCCCCAAGTTCATCTACTTGGCTCAGTATGGCGCCAATCGCTGTCAATGAAGCATCAGTTTGAATGCTAAACTCCCAATCAAAATTTGGATTTTCAGAATTTGTGAATTTATCAGGTACCGGCATAATTCATCAAAAGAGTCTTGGGCCTCTTCATTCCATACAAATCATTTTTTTGGATCCTTTAATAAATGAAATAAAGGCCCTGCTATTTGGGCAAAGTCCCAAATAAACCTTCTATAGTATCTGAACATCCCAAGGAATACTTTGATGTCTCAGACACTCTTTGGCACAGCCATCTGTTCAATAGCTGCTATCTTCTGGGGTTGCTGCTGCAATCTATTTTTATTGATCACAAACCCCAGGTATTCAAGCTCCTTCTTGAAGAAGTGGCACTTCCGTGGCTTGATCTTCAGGTTAGCCACGGACAGTCTCTTAAACACTTCCTCCAAGTGCTGAAGGTGATCAGTAAACATTCTACTGAACACATTGATATCATTAAGATATACCATGATGCATGATAACTTCAGGTCACTTAATATTGCATCCATGACCCTCTGGAATGTCGCGGGAGCATTACAAAGATCCTGGGGCATCCTAGTCAGCTGGTATAACCCCTAAGCGGTGATAATCGCACATTTTTCCTGGTCTTCTGCTGGCAAGTCAATCTGCCAGTATCCTGAGATTAGGTCCATTGCGGAGAAATACTTTTCTTCTCCTAATCAGTCCAGCGCATTGTCAATCCTCAGTAGGGGATACGAATCCTTCTTTGTAATTTTATTCAGCCTCTGATAGTCAATCACTACCCAGTTTGATCCATATTTCTTCTTTACAATCAAAATCGGGCTTGCCCAGGGACTTGACGACGGAACTAGAAGCCCATGCTTTACTAGTTTGCTGATCTCATCTTCCACTACTGCTTTGGAGGCTTTCAATCTTCGGATCAGTCTCATTCTTATCAGTAAATTTTCTCTGGTGTTGACTTTGTAAATTATGCCTTGTGCACATCCCAAATTGTGATCATCCTGAGTGAATACTTCCTGATATCTCTCAAATAATATGAGCACCTCCTCCTTCTTCCCTTCTGGCAGATCTGCGAGCTGCTCTCAATTAACCAATAAGTTGATGCTTTTGGCTGCTCTAGCCAGTAATCCCATTTCCTCAAGAGATTCAAAATCATGGAATCGTCTCAATTCTGCTATCAGGATTAAATGAATAAATGCAATGTTTTATTTCTCTTAATCTTCATCAGTTTTCCCTTAAATTTTCCAAGAGAACTTGTACTTCTCTATGACCTGGCATAATTATCCCAGGAGCCACCCAAGGTACCATTCTGGACTTCTTCCAGGGGCTTCCAACTTCTCCATACAACAACTCCGGAATCTCTAGAGTCAACCCTGTGTTGACTATCATCTGTGATCCGGCTAATATGGTTTTCTCCTTCTTGATCTGCAAAGAAATTCCCCAGTTTTCTAGGATTTTGGCCAGCATCTCTCATCACTTCCTACCAACTAATTAGTACTGAATTGGTACAATTCTGTCATTGTATATCAAGTTGATGAAGTTATTTCTCTGGTTCAACGGAACTTCACTATTCTTTTGATATACTAATGGTAACATCTGACCCAGGATGGTCAATGTATTACTCTCAAAGTTACATTTAACTCTGTATTTCCACAGAAACTCCGTTTCAATCAGGATATCATAGTTTTGGTTCACCAAAACTATCACTGGCGCGGATACCACCAATGACCCAAATCATAATGGCAGCACACTATACGCTCCACAGGAAACGGTGGTGTTCAGCCCAGCTGTTCCGTATTCCTTCTTATGTTCCAAGTTTGGAGAGTCTTCATCTTCTTCACCAGCTTGGTCGACACAATGTTTATGGGTGCTCTGCTGTTGACTATCGCCCATACCCTTACTCGATTCACCTGAATATCTATATATGTACACTCAGAGTATTGTAATAGGGTATTTACTGAGTGAATTGCAGCGTTATTAGCCAAATCTAGGGTATTAATGATCTTCACTGATAATTCAGGAAATGATTTCTTAATCGCGCCAAGGGGAATCAACAGATTGGCCTCATCTAAGTGAACATTGGTTAACTCATCAGGATTCTCGGTGGTCCAAATCTTCTCCGCCAGTTGTCAGGCATATGGCCAGGCAACCTCCTGGACTATCTTGGGGTCGATCTTCTTTGCCCCAGCTCTGGCCACGGCGTTTATGTCCATGTTGACCACTTGATATATTCTATCCTGCTCATCATCCACGAATAGATCACTAATATCTATTTCTTCATTAATATTATTGGGAGGAACAGGTTTCTCTGCCACTCTAGAATGTTCCTTGTCTAGACAGCGTGACCTTTTCCTGAATCCTTGGCTACTGCTGTATCTTTAGCCTGGACCACATTAACTTGATCCTTCAGCTTTTTGCAGTGTGCGGCGAAATGCCCTTTCCCACCACACT
Organism: Massospora cicadina; assembly: GCA_022478985.1. Taxonomy (NCBI): domain Eukaryota; kingdom Fungi; phylum Entomophthoromycota; class Entomophthoromycetes; order Entomophthorales; family Entomophthoraceae; genus Massospora; species Massospora cicadina. The sequence goes on from JAKSZP010015817.1 coordinate 49,159, forward strand.
GGAAGCAAACATTTTCTTTCTTGTTTAACCATTTGAAATCCTCAGGCTTATTCCCCAGCACAGTTCATTTAAAAGTCTCCTTTGCTCCTTCGCCTCCCTTCGTGGGATTTAAACTTCAGACCAAATTTTACTTGAAGCTTCTATTCAGAGCATTGAACGTTGCTCCCAAAATCTTCAAATTGTCTACCATTTGTGAGGTAGTTATCTCAGTCGCAAATACAGTAGACATCATTCGATGCAAATTGCAATAGGGCTGAAGGGCCACTTGCAAGGCGATTCTTGCATCAAAGTCAACTAACCCCTTTGCTCCGGCCAGGATCTGCGATTCCTGGTAGAACTGATCTACGAAGCTTGCAAGAGACTCATCTTTACAGAATTGAATTCCCATAAAGTCTTGCTTGCGTTTTGCTATGCGGGTTGGACTGCCAAATTCCTTCATTATTGCCGCTTTAGCCTCAGCATAAGACCAGCTGTCCCCCTCCAAGTGGGGTAACACCAGATTCTGGCAATCTGTGTTCAAGCAGTTCATGATTGTCAACACCTTCTGATGATCCCCATATTCATTCCTGGTCATTTCAAATAGTCATAAAAATGCTGAGGCATTATCCCGTGGAATGTGGGCAATTTAGGGGTTGCTCTGAATTCCTCTGAGTTATTTTGGGCCGATTCTCTTGGTTTGGCTACTCAGCTCACTTGCGGAGTGACTTCAGGCGTCATCTCCAAATAGCATTGAATGCGGGCAGTATATTTCTCAGGGTATTCCTCTTCCCAAGTATCATTTGATGACTTCCCAAGTATCATTTGAGGACTTCCCTCTTCAGCATCACTGGCCATATCAGGCTCACATGCACATCTGTGGGCTTTCAAATCCTCTATTCTTTCATTAGTTTCTCAATGTCTGCACCAAACTTTCTCAAATAAATGTGATCTGCTTCACATTCCATTTTCAGAAATAGGACCTCTTGACGAGGTCTCCTTCTTTCCTCTTACACGAGTTTACTTTGCCAAGTAACTCTTTCCTGAAGTTGGCTAAGTTATCAACTCCTTCCTCCACCTTGGTTACTCATTCTTCCAAGGCTGCAAACTCCCGGTGGTCCACAGAGTTTAAGGCGTTCTGGTTCACTGTGGCAATCTCAGTCCACAACTTGCACATCTCTTCTTTGTATGACATTTTGGATAATTTTCTTCTACTCAACTACCCCTGTAGTGAGCACCAACTTGTAAAAATTTACTCCATTGGGTTAATTATTGGAGGTCAACCCTAGTAATCTTTCTACTGCACAGGTTCAATTTCCTCGTGCACCTAGTGTTGTAAAAATATATATGATTCAATGATAGTATGACAAACAATATCCATAGTTGAGTCAGAATTATTTTCAGGCCCAAAGCTTTGGACGGTAGTTCCAATTAATACTTGATATCATACTCATAGGTATTTGTTCTCTGTAATCCTGTCCACTTGATCTTCGTTAAGATCCTTTGATGGCAGTCTCCTTTGGCCCAACACACAGTTGGCAGAAATCCCTTAGCTATGGTTCTCTTCATCTCTAGATCCCCGCTCAGATCTCTACTCTTCTCTGAGAGTCTACCAATTATTGCCTACTGCAATAATATCCTTGAGATGGAATCTTCACGCTAGATGCTGATAGTCTAACTATTACCAAATCTACAATAAAAATAATAATGTTCTAAAGTAGTAATGTATATGTTTTTATCTATATTAATGTCTATCTTAGAAACCTGTACTGGCTAGAAAATTCTTGGTGTGGTATATTTGTCCCAAGGTTGACCCACCTCGAATAATTTTAATGTCTATCTTAATGTCTATCTTTTATAGAGTAATCCTAGGAAATTTATAGGGGATTTGACCATCTAACCCTTGGTTGACACCTCTTCAATGAAATGGCAGCTGTTACCATTGAATCACCCTTCCTCATCTCTGCAGTGATGGTCTTCCCCATCCTGACTAGGTATCCAACGTTAGTCATCCTCAAGACCTCAAATGGAAAGAGTCAGAAACGTGTCCTTAATGTTTTCCTCTCAATCCAAGTAAATCAACCATAATTGGCTAGTGACCTGCTTAGGTAATGGGACTTTTTTCCCAATATGGCAGGTCACTTCACCAACCAATAAATTTGCTAGTTGCAGGTGGCATCACTAGCCTCACAACTCATTAAACATTCCCAATCAGTCAGTGATGAAACCTGACCAATCCCAATCAGTACACCTGATAGCTAATCACTATCAGATGCCCTTATTTCGTCAGCCGCTCCACCCAATGAGATATTAGGTATTCATCTAGATTGATCCCTGACGGATATGACCAGACAAATATCCTAAAATCCCCTGAACGTAGTTCCTCCAAAATTTGGGTCAACGATTCCATTCACTTCACTTTAGGGAATTTTTCTCCTAGTGATACCAGGTAATCTAGCAGGCTGGGAATATGGGCAAAAATCTCAACACTACCCCTTACCCTGGCAAGCGTTACATGGCGCAACTAAAAAGTGAGGACCCTCCTACAAGGCTAGAATTGCCTCTTGTATAAATATTACTCTTAGGAGTTGATTATCAGAGATCAACCCTAGTAATCTTTCTACTTCACAGGTTCAGTTTCCTTGTGCACCTTGCGTTGTAAGAATATATATAATCTAATAATAGTATGATGACTATTATCCATAGTCAAGTTAGAATTATCTTCAGGCCCAACGCTTCAGCTGGTATTTCCGATAATACTGAATATTGCACTCTTAGGGATTCATTCCCTAAAATCCTTTCCACTGGATCTTCTTTAAGATCCTCTAATGGCAGTCTCCTTTGGCCCAACACACAGCTGGTAGCAATCCCTTAGCCGTGGTTCCCTTTGTCTCTAGATCCCCACTTGGATCTCTACTCTTCTCTGAGAGTCTACCAATTATTGCCTTCTGCAATAATATCCTTGAGATGAAATCTTCATGCTAGATGCTGATAGTATAACTATTACTGAATTTACAGTCAAACTAATAAGGTTCTTTATTGGTTCTTTTCTGACTGTTTTTGTGTCAATCAGTGAGTATTTTTCAGTTTTTACTCTTTTTACTTCCTTTTTATTATAGTAAAAACTAGGGAATTTATAGGGGATTTGGCCATCTAACCCTCATTTGACACCTCTTCAATGAAACGGCAGCCGTTGCCGTTGAATCATCCTTCCTCATCTCAGCAGTGATGGTCTTCCCATCCTGACTAGGATTCTGACGTTAGACATCATCGAGACCTCAAATGAAAGAGTCAGAAACATATCATTAACGTTTTCCTCTTGATCCAAGCGAATTATCCTTAATTGGCTAGCAACCTGCTTAGATAATAGACTTTTTACCCATTATGGCAGGTCACTTCACTAACCAATCAATTTGCTAGTTGCAGGCAGCATCACTCGCCTCGCAACTCATTAAACATTCCCAATCAGTTGGTGATGAAACCTGAAAGATCCCAATTGGTACACCTGATAGTTAATTACTATCAGATGCCCTTATTTCGTCAGCCACTCCACCAAATGAGATATTAAGTGTTCATCCGGATTGATCCCCAATAGATACAACCAGATAAATATCCTAAAATCCCCTAAATGTAGTTCCTCCAAAATTTGGGTCAACCGATTTCCAATTTACTTTGCCTTAGGGAATTTTTCCCCTAGCGATACCAGGTAATCTAGCAGGCTGAGAATATGGGCAAAAATCCCAACACCTCTATTAAAGCAATCTCAGCTCCTTCTATCTCACTTAACCTGCCTGAGTGTATCAAGACATATTGTACATGTTTGGTCCCTCTAAGGCTCGCGTGCTGCCCAAGAACAATAAGTATGACTTTAAGTAAAAGTTGACCATTGACCTCATTAAGATATCCTTTCCCATCTACCCATTATCTCTGAGGAAGGAGGCCGACTTGGACGTTTGGGTTGACAGCATGCTTTCCAGGGGCCAGATCTCTAAAAAAGCTTCTTCTGTGCGCACTCCTCTTTTATTTGTGGATAATCTTGATGGCTTCCTTATACTTTACGTTGACTATGGAAATTTGAACAATATTTGTTACCCAACTCTCATCCTCTGCCTCTAAAGCAACATTTTGCTCACTACACATAGAAGGCTCAAGTATTTAGCAATCTGGATTGTCTAAACTCCTTCAACCAGATATAATTCAAGTAAGGCCTGGAATGATTAACTATTTTCCGCATTTGGAAAAGCATTTATCAGTTCAGAGTCATGGCTTTTAGTTTAAAATCGCACCCGCCTGTTCTCAAAGGTTCATTGATGCTGTCCTTGGAGATCTTATGGGATCTTACGCAATAACCCAATGGATAATATACTGATCTTCTCCACAGACAAGAATACGTTTGACTTCTTGTTGCTGTTTTTGAGCATTTTGAACAAGCAAACCTTACTATCAAAGCTACCAAGTGTTAGTTCTTAAAACCCAAAGTGGAATTCTTAGTAAATATTATTTTCTTCAATGATCACATGATCTCCTCTGTTATGGAAGCAGCCATCCACGATTATACAACTTTCACCTCTCTCACAGAGTTGTGAAGCTCCATTGGGACTTTCAACTTACTCAAAAGTTCACCTCACAGCTATCCAATTTGTTGCCCCTTTACACCGCATCTTAGAAGAAGATTCTTAGGTGGACAACAGAATATAATGCAACATCTAATGCAGAAGGACCATACTACTGTCCAGCCAAGTTATACAACATGCATGTCCAAGCCATCCTTTTATTGTCGCCACTAATTCCTTTAACTTTGGAGTGGAAGCAGCCATGTTTCAGGAAGGGGAAATGGATTGGAGTGTCCCGTTGCTTATTTCTCTAAGAAGATGTCCCTGGATCAGCTTAACTACTCCATCTAAATGAAGGAAATAATACTGTTGTTGAAGCTGTACGGCACTTGCATCACTATCTACATGACTCTAGATGGCCCTTTACAATCTGCACTGACCACAAGGGTCTAATACACTACCTCTAACCCAGAAGAGACCCTTCGCCAGTCCAGGAGGTTAAAAGTCCTGTCCCTGTTCAGCTTCCATTATGATTTCACTAAAGGTAGCCATAAATTTTTAATTGATGCTTTACTATAAAACTGAGCCTTTGTCACTGATCCAGAGCTAATTGATGCCCATAATACCCAAGCGTTAATTAAGCTGAGACAGGTGAATGGAAGCCCACATGTCAACACCTACCGTTTTGCTTATTAGAGAGCCCCTGGAAGAAGATAATGACACCCCTTCCCGATCTATGCTGTCTCAGCCTCTGTCAGCAGACTACACTAAGATCAAGAAGTCTGTTAAAGAAATGACGAAATGTTGGACAAGGGCTATCAGCTTCTAGATAAGCCATACTTCAATAAGTGAAAAGGTTAGGTACAGCCTGGACCCTTGAGAAGGAGTTGATCCTTGAAGCCCATGACCCACTCGCTGCTGACCACCCCGTCAAGGACAAGACTTTTTGTTCTGACGTGCCTACAACTGGAAAGTACTTGCAACTGATGTGGCTAAATTCATGAAGTCATGCTTAACCTGTAATCAGTCAGAACCTAGTTTCTAAAAGACACTTGTCCTACTGGTATCACTTAAGCCACTGAGGGTCCTTTGACATTGATGTCTATTGATCCATTGTAAACTTCCCTTGTACCAGTGCTATGATGCAGTGATGGTGGTGGTGGACCATTTACCATGAAACCCACTTTGTCCTTGAAGCACTACCATCACCTCTGTACAGGACGCCCGCCACTTTGTGGACCACACCTTCTGTCTACATGTCATCCCAAAGGATATCATTATCATTCACGGCCCATAAATTCACAGCCCAGTTATGTGAAGCCTTCCTGTCCATCTTAGGAATTTTCAACTGCCACTCCACAGCCTTTCATCCTCAGTCAGACAGACAGAGAGGTTGAACCAAGATTTAGAGCAATTCTTTTATTTAACTGAGGTAAGCTAACCAGGGGACGGACATTACTAAAACTCAAAAAGCTAACAAATAAATTCTCACTGAACAAAATGAATGAACAGCCCAAAATAAGAAGACAACACACAAAACATGAACACAACCAACCAGGTGGGACGGTGGGAACAGCCTATCCTATCATTGCGGAAGGAGATGGGGAATCAGGGGTCCCATCCTAGGCCTCTGCTTCACCCCAAATCAGGGCACGGGCTACAGCGGAGAGCAGGGGCGTCAGGGCATTAGTGGGATGTGGAGAGAAATTTCTGATGATTGGGATGGCAGGAAGACAGCGCTTAAATATAGAAGATATGGTGTAATTATGAAAGCTGGTTCAACTCCATGTGTGTGTTGGGGAGCTTTACAAACATATCAATATTGGTGTGGGTAATTGTAGATTTGGGATTCTGCGCTACCACTGCCACGTGCTGGATGGCGTCATTGGCAGCTTTGTGAGATTCGATCAGCATCTTCTTTTGGAACATATTGGCAGTGTAGAGGATAATGGGAGGAGGGATTCCTCCTGCGAGCATCACCACTGATTTGGCGGCAGCTTTGCGGAAAGGATGACAACCTGGCTTATCCATTGCTTAGAAAGCAAGCTGGTGGCCGCCACGGAACATTTTGGCGTTTTGCTAAGGCATATATATGAGGAGATAGCGCAGCGTCATGATCAGCATGCACAAACTGTTTATAGTTGGATAGTGCTGTCTTCAATAATATTCCCAGGCTCATTGGTTTCAGCCAATAGATCCCAAGGTTTTTTGTTAATTGAATTGGGGGTCATCATATGCCTGAGGTTTGGTTGGTTCATTGGAGGATGCATGGGATTGAACTGGGGTCCAATCCTGAGCTTGATTGGATGTAGCATTTGTGGCACTAGGGCGCAAAGGAGGCTATTTGATGGTTGTGGGCGCAGCTGCAGTAACAGGCTTTGGGGAGGGGAAGGTAGTATTGTACTACATACTGAAGCAGGCGCAGGGTGAGCGTCAGATTGGAAGCCAGCAGACAAAAAATCATAGCTGTCAGAAGAAGCTAAGGATGGGCAGTTATGCTTTGAGTGGTCCAACTCAAAACAGGATGGACAGATCATCCGCCAGCCCTTGACGCAGGCCCAGAACAGATGGTCAGGGGAAGAGGGGATGACAGTGAAAGGGGGAATCAAAAGGGCAATTTTATTAAATTCAGGGCTGATTGTGGCATACACCTGAGGCCCAGTGAGGCATGTGGCCCGATTTGGGACCACAAATTGTAAGATAGGGTTGGAGCCATAGGCTGCCAAACTGTCCATCAGCTCCTGGTGGAAACCTCAGGGGGAGGTGGGTGGGAAAATCAGTGAACTGAACCACCAAAGTGGTATTCGCTGGGAGTGGGTCTGAATTGTAAGGATAGGGGTACCCTGGAAAACCAGAAGCACAGTTACCACAGTGGTGGCGTTAACTTCACAGGTGAATCTGAGATCAAAATACCCCTTATAGGGGCAGAAGTTAATAAAACTGCCGGGTATCACCACCACCTGAGCCATTTTGATAATGGCTTGGTCATGGTAAGGGAAAAGTTTCCCATAATCAATTCCTAAGGCCAAAATGCATGTTGCTCTGGGGGAGCACCAGGGGACAAAAAGGCACCTCTTGGGTACAAGCGAGGTGTGCATCAAGATCCTTGTGAGGAATAAATCATCCCAGGGGGTTTGGTATGACTGAGCGAGCCAGTCCAAGTGCGTTTTCCTGTCAGATGGAAATGGCGAGGGGAGTTTCACCGCTGCCTCACACTGGGGCAGCTGGTGGGGAATATGAGGACATTAAAGCAAAACTATAAAAAGGTGATCAAGATTTGCTTCTTTTTTAGGATTTGCTCAGAAAGTTATGTTTATCAGAAAGAGAGTATATGGTTTATAGAAATTCTTAAATAGATAAAAACGCAGAACAGAACATGTTAAGCCTCTCATCTACCTCTGACACAATTTGCATATATTACATGACCCATAATTTACTAGTCTCCTCACTATTCTTTGTAAATTAAGGCTTTAACTTCAGTTTCAACCTAAGTCCACAGGTAGGGATAACAGTTATTGCCTCATGAGGCGCGACAATGAGCTTAGAGAAATACACCAGGCGCTGAATTAAGATCTGTTTGAGGATGTGAGGGTTACAAAGCTTATGCTGACCACAAGTGTTGTGTGGGCTTTATATTACAAGCCAGGCTACTTGGTCATGGTTAACGATGAGAGCCTAGACTAAAGCAATTTTGCTAAATTTGTCCTAAGTGTGTTTGACCCTTCAAGATCATAAGGAAGGTTGGCCCATCAGCTTATCAAGCTCATCTACCCCCACCATCAGAGCATTTAAACCCTCAACAAATGCCTCCTGACTCCATATGATGGTCCTATGCCTTCCCACCTTGAGCCAGTAATTTTAGATGATGAGCTCCAATATGAAATTGATGCCATCCTTGCCTCACAAATATATCAACGTCACCGACCATCTAGTACTGAAAAATATATCAACGTCACCTCTTGTATTTGGTATCCTGGAAAGGGTAATATGATATGGGAATGGTTGGGTGTCTCAAAGATACTAGTCAAACGCTCAGGAGCTGATCCGTGACTTCCATGAAAGGTTTTCTGACCCATAGGTCCTGCTTCCTAATCCTCCTTGGCTGCAATGAAGCTTTTTGCCCCCAAAAAATATCTTTGGCCAATGTTCCTATGGGCGAAGTGGATCTTCATCCAATAGCGGAGGGTGATGTCACAGCTAGTGAAATTTTTAATGGGTAGACCGCCCTTCCAAGGCAAAACCACTGAAGCTACATAAAGTAAGGCCAGAACTCTTGAGAGAGAGTAGTAATCTCTCTAAGATCCTTGACTAAAAATAGGTCCTAGTGTTACCAGTCAGTTACTTAAGCTAATGGTGAAAATGGATAATAATTGCAAGAAAATAAGTTAAAAAATATGGAAATCACTAGGTATAAGGGGACCAAATTTAGACAAGTTCAAGAAAATTCAATCTTGTTGAAAAGCAAAATGGTTCATCTTGGATCGTTTTTTATGATAATTTATTTTCATAAAATCACCCTATATCATAGTATTGTAGCTAAGTATTGTATTTGCTTTTATTTTAGATTCAGCTATAATTAGTAAGACTTGGAGTTCTTTCTGCCTAAGCCTTTTTCCTTTATCAACTTTCAATATGCTACTTGATATATAACTATTTCACAATGGTAGGCATTACTTTGAGGTTCTTATCTGACCCTAATGTTTGACTTAAAACCGTTGCTTGTGTCGCAGCCTATTCAGCTAAATTTTTGGCTCCCTATAACACCATTACATGCATTAGTTCCTATCAAAAACTGGCTCAGCTCCTAAAGACTTCTTTCATTGCTTCTCTGGTTCAGTTTAGTGTGCGTTTTGACTCAGAAACATATTTGAACTATACTGGAGATAACCCAGGACGTTGTTTCCTGATGCTTTCCCACTATGCCCTCTTCTGGAAGCTTTTCCCTAGACGTTACCCTCAGCAACCATTTGCGCTCCACTTTCCTTGACATGCTTCAGTTTTACTAAAAAATGAGCTAAAAAGGAACTAGTTAATAACTTTTTAGGCTATAGAAGGGATAGAGATAGTCGTGAATCACTTGGTTAGGTAGTAATCAGTGAGGAGGATATAGTAATGGACATGGAGACCTGTGGATAAAAGCCCCACTACATCAACTATAGCTACCTTAAATGGCAGCAAGGGAGCACAACTTGATATTGATACTTGGGACTTGGATGATCTTGCGTCCTACAGAATAAACATGCTTCTGATACCCCATTAATACTTTCTAGCATATGATCCCAATAACTTCATTTCTATTTACTAATCCATATTCTTAATGGATTTTTATCCTATGCAGGGATGTCCTTTAAGAATAACTTTAGTTCAGGAGGACGGTCTTACTTAAGGCAACAATTTCCATCAACTAATCTGCAGAGAATCTCATCCTTTTTCTGAGTTTTTCACCATAGGTTGTAACTTATACTTGCTCTTCAGAGTCTCCAAATCTCATTAGTCAAGCTGTCCAATAAGATCATACTATATTTCTTCTTCCTGGTACCAGTACAACTACCATCATCATCTTTAATAACTCATTCATATTCTGGTGGGTATTGCCTTAGTATAAATAAAGCCTCAACTTTAGGCTTACAATTAATTTTTATTCTAATAGATTTTGACTTATATTATTTATACTTTAAGATTTAGCTTATATTTGGCAAGTTCTATCCCATGGAAGTATAATAATCAATTTAGAAGCTCCAAGCGATTTTTATTAATAATGAAAAATTGTGGCCAAACGGATTAATATGCAAAAATGAGCCAAACTCCCTGTTCCTGAACCAGACCCTGATGAGTCAGTTGTTGAACAACCAATGGTTGCATTATGGACCCTCTATTGAAGATAAAAATAAAAAATATGAAGAGGAATCTTCATATGATAATTAATCTAATGAGATGCCTTCTAAGTTGTATTTCCCCTTTTCTTCTTTTCAAAGAGGACGCTTTTGACTAGTGCAGTCCATATTTGATTGGCACAAGATAACAACAAAGACCCAGTTTAACAATATCTTATAAAAGGTTTAAATGACCCTGAGTGAGGAGATCCTTGTGATTCTATTAGCGAGCTATTACCCCTCTATATAAATGGCAACTTCTTTTAAGTTTATTAAAAATTACTTTTACAGCAAAATAAATTAAATACCCCTATTTAAAAGCTAATTAAAAGTTATACTAGCTTCTAAATACTTGTCCAACGCTACAACTTTTATTGTCTGCCTTTGGACATTTGCGCTTTAGAGATTCCCACTAGCATATTTAAATAGTTGGTTTACTTTCTGATCGTCTAACTAGGTCATAATGGCCCCCACAGTCACATCACTGGAATTGGTAAATAGTAGGAAGGGCTGATAAAACATTGTATGTATGAGTTTAGGATGGGTAAATAAAGCAGTCTTAGGAAGGGTAAATACTTAATCCTGTTCAGGATAACAATTTAATTAACGTTCTTTAAAGCTGTAGACCAATTTTTTAAGGCCAAAAACATAATAATTGTTTGTAGTACCTCATAATTCCTAGTAAAACATGGATTTCTCTAAAGGGCTTTGGTGATTAATCTGCTCAATTGGTGCAAATTTGTCTAAAAGAGGTTGACTCTATTGTTTGGTGACTTTATGCCCCAGGAACTCCATATTGGGAAAGGAAAATGAGCGCTTAAAAGCTTGAGTTTGAAAGAGGCTTAACTTAGTCAGATAAATTCTTTTTGGAGATGTTCTAAATGATCATTGGAAGTTTTAGAATTATCAAATGTTTTCAAGGTAAACTAATAGGCACAATACTATAATTCACCCTGTAATCCATCCATAGCTCAATGAAAGATTGCCTTGGCATTGCATAGCCCTTAAGCATATATGTTGGCTCAAATAGTCCTTTGCTGAGTTTTAGTGTGCGTTTGGATTAATCTTTGGCGGCCAGTCTGATCTGCCAATACCCATGGACAGAATTCATTATAAAAAATTATAAGGCTCAGTAAAGAAGCGTAGTGTTTCATTTATCTCATGATAAAGGATAGCTGTCCTTCTTAGTTGCCAAAGTAAGCTTTTGGTATTATTGACAACTTTGTGAAATCCATTATTCTTGAACATGAGTAGGAGGGTCAATTCCCATGGGCTTAAGGATGGTACCAGAAGTCCTTTTCTAGTATTCTTGATCTCCATAGCTATTTTGAGCTTCTGCTTCTTTACTTTAACAATAAGAATGCCTTTGGACGGTGAAAGCATAGCATCTTTCTACATTATTTTATGACTCCTTTTTTTGCAAAAAGTTATATGGTGTTTGAGAACAAGTTGCGTATTTTTTAGCACTAGTGGTGCCCAACCCAAAAGGGGGAGCCGCCACGCATTTTTATTTATAAATGGACCAAACAAAGGGATTATCATAAATAAAAATTCTAATTTAACACCTCAGCTAATGGCCTAGGAAGCCATATTGGAAGATGAGGAATCTTTGGAAGAAACATTTGTCTGGCACCCGCTTTATCTGGCAGACTCTGGTGGACAAAGTTGGGATAGGAGCATCAGAAACATGTGGCATAAGGTGGTATAATTGGGGGTTCTATTCGTTAATGGGCTGGAAGTGTCCATTGCTTCAATGTATTGAGCAAGTTGATGCTCAGCAAAAGTGATGAGAGCAGGTACACAAGTGAATGACTTGATGTACCAGCGGGTTTAAGGATAATTGGAGTCAAAAAGAGAAGATTTTTGCTGCGTTGATGCAAGCGCAGCTTGCACCAAAAGCAAACTCCTCAATTTCATACTTCACATCATTCTCAAAATCATGGGAAAAATTGGAGATAGTAATACCCTCAACTAGGGGCTCCATCACCCCATGAAGTTTCTAGCGAAGTTTATGTTGGAAGGGGAAGCTGAAGCCTCAACTTCCATTTTATTAATATTTTTATAAACTTGGGAAACTGTTTTGAGGACAAAAAAGGTGGGGATGCAAATTGGGGAGGGTGATAAAGAACTACTCTTAAGCAAAATCTGGCTTCACATGGTACAGCCGTTCATCCTCATTAAATTTATTCAAGAGCCCTAAATGGATTTGATTCAGTAAGCACTGGGCCAGCCATTGGAATTAGGGCAATGGCAGGAGCTTATTGGCCACGTGCTGTCAACCATGGCAGCTCAGCTGAAACTGGTTCAGCCTTTGACTCAGGAGTCCATATTACGATTGAATTATCATCAAAAATTTTAAGATTTTATTTTTTGATTGGCCACCGTTATTGGAGCAGCGCCAAATTGCCCCAAGTTTGGGAATGGGAAGATCAAGCCTCATTCAAAAAAATAAAGCAAAATGGCTGCCAGCCCAACGCCCAAGGTGGAAGTGGCAGAAGCGGAAACTGTGGGTCACTTGCACTTCAAGTGGTCAAGTTCAAAGCACAAAGGGCAAATGATGTGGCTATTTTTGACATGTTCCCAGAATTAGCGATCAGGGGCGGATCTGATCACAGTGCAGTGGGATCACAGGATAGGAATCTCAATGGAATGGGTGGATTGTCACAAAGTCGTGAGGCTTGCCAGATGATCTGACCCATTTGGATCCACTAACTGCAACATGGGGTCTGCACCATAAACAGCTAAACCCACTATAAGCTCATGGTGGAGGAGATTGGGGGAGAGATGGGAGGGCAACATAGTGAACTGGACCACCAAAGTGGCCTCATTTTGGAGCTGGGTTTGAACGGTGGGGAGGGAATTTTTTAGAAATTAATTTCGATTTGGCTGCTGCCACTGCATTGGCTTCAGAACAGAAGCTGAGGTCAAAGTGCCCCTTAATGGGGTGGAAGTCAATATAACTGTTGGGTTTAAAAACTGCCATGGCCATCATCAAGATGGCCATGCTTAAGTATGGTAAGAGATTCCCATTACTGACCTGGAGGCCAAAATGAAAATTACTCTGTGGTAGCACCAAAGGGCTCCGTAGCAACATCTGTGAGCTTACAATGTGGTGGGACAAGTCCCAAGGGGGAACATAACGCCATGTAGCGTTAAGAGGTCTAGCAGAGCTAACCCAGGCGTACTTTGATGGCATCCAAGCGATGCCAGATGGCGGTGAACCACCACCCCAGGATGGGGAAGCAGGCGTCAATTGCATTGAAATTGGTAAGTTTTGGCATGATTGAGTAGTCATTCCTTAAATTTTCTTAAAAATCAAATTTGGCGTTGATTTAGTTATCAAAGTAAAAATATAGATTATCGTGATGTTTTTCAAGTATTGATTCTCAGAATTCTTAGAACAAGTTGCATATTCCTTCAGATGAATGTTGACCTTTTTCCTTTGTTCAGGAGTTGAGAATTTTTGACAGAAGTCTCAACTAGCGCTACAGTGGAAAACGCCTCTAACCCAAAATTTGCAACTACTCTTAAACCCTAACACATCATCAATATCGTTGATAAGTAATAGCTTTACATATTCTATTGTGCTGTTAGGTCACACCTCATGTGTCTTGTTTGTCACTTTGTCAGTAGAACCACAATGGGGCCATCATATGCAGGATCAAGAGTTTTGGTGTATGTTGGAGGCTCCTTTAATAGTGAATTGCTGAAGCCTCATCTCTAATAAAATTTACCAGGGTAAATTTATATGCACTAAATTTTTTCTTATGTCTTGGGACTTTGGAGGAAGTACTTTTGGTTATGAAAAATATAGTGGCATTTTTTCTGTTCCATTAAACACATATGATGGTGATTGTATGCAAGAACATTATATATGACACTAAATTTTGTCAATCTTGTCATCCATCTCAAATAAGCAGATGTGAGCATTTATATTTACTTCCAATCCTTTATAGTATCAAATGAAAGGGGAATGTGTGTCTCAAGTAAGGACAAGAATCCTTTGGCTTAATGGATGATGCAACACATTCTGGAGGAATTGATTTCTATATACTGTTTGTAGCTTGATTGTCAAGGGCTACCACCCTGGTGACCAAGGATATCTTGCCAAACCTGAGTGGGAGTGTAGAATAGACCCAATAGTCTTTTTACATTGGGTTCAGCAGTTCTATGCTCCATGAATGTGGAAAGTCAGAAAGAATATTAATTTTTATTTGTTTCAGAGAAATAGCATTCACTGGAGTTCCACTATCAATATTTGCTAGGATGGGAATTTTTTGAACTACAATGGTGATCGAAGTTACCAGGTTCTCAAACTGTGGTGGCAAAGTAGGAAGCATGGGCAACTCGTCATAAGAAGAATTAGTAGTATTAAAATGTATATCTATAGAAGTAGATAATTAATTATTTTCAGGTATCATTAGAAACATTTTTTTGGAAACTATAATTAAGTTAAACTTAAATAGAGGCATTGTTGAAAAATTAACATTCTCCATACTAGGTGACTCCATTAGTTTGCCAGGCCAAACAGTATGAAGACTGCTGGCCTTTGCTTTTTCACCATCATTGGTGATCTTTCCTTACAGGGCTGGAGGCAACTCCCCAATCCAGATGGACACTGACTTCACCTTAGAAGATTAGCCCCTCTTGGTAGGCACTGGTGGTTTACCCCCATCCTGGTCAGTCTGACCTCTTGCTCCTCCACCTCTTGGCTAATCCCAACTTGTCCATCACTGGCTCCACTGATTGAGATAGTTCCCACAGTTGATCTGTAATTCCAGGTTGGAATTTTGTTGCGCTGACCACTCCAGGTGTGTTCACCCAGCACCTAACCTCTGGAATCTTCCATTCCTCCTCCACCAGCAAAGCCGAAGTACATCCACTTTAAAACTAGCAGAGGTAGGTATCCACAATCAATTAAATAAAATAAATAATTTGATTTAAAAATTAGAAAATTAAAAGATGGTTTTAATGAGAGAGAGATAAAGCTATTATAGGCATTTCTTGCCTATCCACATCATTGGCATTCATTGCCAGCATTTTCAGCACTCTTACTGGAAATTTCCCCTGATTAGCATTCATCAGCACTCTCACTGATGATTCTCCCTGCTTAGCATTTGTCAGCACCCTCACTGACAATTATCTCTTAGCATTCATCAGCACTCTCACTGGCAAATTTATCCTGATTCATCATAATTGAATTAAGTAAATATGTTGGCATCCTCGGCATAAGCTGCTGGTGTCAAATTAAACCAAAATACTGTCAGGGATTCTGCCCAATACTCTCACAAAGTCAAAATTCGATTTGACTTTATTTAATTAATTTAGATGGTTCAGCATCCTTAGCATAAGTCGATGGTCCTCTGAGATTTGACTTTCTGCCAGAAATCCCACAATTATTTTCATATGGAGTTGATGCAGGGATAAAAGCCAAGCTTAAACAATTATTATTATTGGTTTGACATCCTCAGCAATAGTTGCTGGTGTCGAAATTAACTGAAAACTATTGGGATCAACTTCTGATACTTTTTGATGTCAAATTTAAGTAATTTTTCATCTTAATTGATAATATTAATTATCTCAACATCCTCAGCCTCAATCACTGGTGTTGAGACCCACCAATTTTCTATTGGGCATTATGCCTGATAATTTCTTGATCCTGCAGATCAAGCCAGCTCAACCCAACCAAATGGGGAGCCCAAATTGGGGTATTTTTATTAAATAATGAATCAAAATTAGCTAACTAATCAGCAATCATCCCCAATTGTTTATTATACTAATTTTGTTAATATTTGAGGAATATCACCTGGTTAAAATTCTAACAGGCATTTTAATTAAATTATCAGCACAAAAAGGCTCTTTCTTTATGATGACTTTCCTTTTGCTGATAGCTCTCATTCTGCCTCCTCTGTGTGCTGCTTATAACATTAATCCATAATGTGGCAAGGACCTTTAAAATAGGAGCATATGGGGAAGTTTTTATCCTTTGTTTCAATGGCATGTACATAAGGATGACTGGGGGCCTCAGGGAGATAAAAATCTTATTTAATATAGTGGCAGAAAATTTTGTTCAGAGCTTTCTTGTTTTCAGATATATAAAAGGTACGCTTGATCCCTATGATATGTAATTGGATGTCAGGCCAGGACTCAGGGTCATAGATAAAGCAGTAATGACATCATCTAATGAAATTAGATTGGTATTTAACAATTGTTAAGTTCTAACATAGAATCATTTAGAAAAGCTATTTGGATTTTATCCCTCTTTAAGGTGGATTGCCATAATATTTGCTTTTTATGTAAAAAGGGTCTGATCACTTCTGGCTCCTAAATTAAAGCTGCCTTGACCTAGAACCAAGTCTGACAGTCATGCAAGTAGGGGTCATGATTTCTCTGGCTCAAAAAAGGCAAGGATTGGTGTTCATCACTTATTGCCAGTTGGCGGCCTCCTTCATTGAACTCTCAAAAAGAATTTGCTAATGCTCAATACTCCTCTGACCTGGGATGAACCTCTACTTAAAGCTGTGGTTGAAGCTAGAGCCAGAAGGGCATGAAGTGTGTTTTATCCAGCCCAGCACTTTGTCTTAGCTCAGTAGACTCTGTTTCCTCATATATTATTGGGCACTTTGAACCATTTGTCTCCTCAGTTTTCCACAACATCTTTTAATCATTTTAGAATTGTTTAAGGGTGGCTTTATTGGCTTTTTGCTCCATCTTAACTTCAAAAGCTAAAATAATAGCTTTACAGCTGCTGACTTGGATTCCAAGGTGTTTATGAGTTTGTTTATACAACTTGAGGCAATTATCAGTGACCTTTTAAAATGAATGCATAATTTCCACCTCTTCATCTAGTTCCTCTAAAGCGAAATTGGTGTCAATAGGACAACCATTAGGGAGGACACTGCACTCTTTGGTGATTTGCTTCATCTGCTGATGCAAAGCCTTTATCTTAGCCAGTTTCTGCTTCTCTACGGATTGCCAACACTCATTGAGTGAGGTAATGGACCTAGGGGGACCAGATGGCCTTTTGGGGCCTCATGCCCTTCTGCTCCATGGGAGCCACTAAGCCCAATAGGACCTTCAGGACCTTGAGATCTGTCAGAACCATTGGCTTTGGAGAGGCCTCAAGGCTCTCAAGCTCCTGATGCTGCAGATAGTTCCTAGCATTTATGTTAAAGTCCTTCAATTAATGTTTAACATGGATAAGGCGTTGCACTAAGGCTGCTTAGAAAACTGGATTTGCCTAGCAGAATTGGAGGATGTTTGTTGCACATATTCAGAAACCTTGCCATCTCACCTTTATATTGATGGCTTATCTAGTTGTGCACTGTAGCCCATAATCCCAGAGCAATAGGGCAACTTGGTTCTGAGTATTGTTCATGATGCATCATTTATCCTGAATTTCCTCAAAGTTATTTTGGAAAAAAAGAAGAAGCGGCTTCATATAAATTGATAATTGTGGAGCTAATTGTATAAATTCCAACTGACTTAACACCTACTGATAATAAAGACTTTTCTCTCTCGTTGCAATCACTTTTGCAACCCATTCAATTCAATTCTGAATCTAGTTTGATAAATCTCATAGAGGAGATTAGTCTGCGCCCATGTCAGGGAGCAGTTGGGCAAGTAAGGTAAGAGGAGCAGGTGGGAAGCCCATGGCCTCAAACGTTTGAAAACGCCCCGGAGAAATTAATGGAATAGAAAAAATTTTCAAAAACTGGTGGTCACTATTTCCCCAGAAATCCTTGCTTGGCAAGCACGATGCAACCAGTACAACAATACGCCGCACTCCCAGCCACTTTAGTCAGTGGAATACGGAGTCCGCGTGTTTCTGGACATCCAACAAATGGCTTTATGAGAAAAATTATGTGGGGATGTACACACTTTTTTCCCAACTGCAGTGTACGTCGCACCTCATTCCATGTCATGTAGTTGGCTGGACCTAGGTTTCAAAAACAAGGAGGCAGCAGATGAGGCTGCTGCGGTGTGTGTAGTGATTGACCTCCCTGAAGGGCAACGGGTCATCAAAACAAAACGCACTAGATGGACAAAATCCAACCAAATTTTCCTCACATTTGACTTCTTGCCTACTACGGTAAAACGTGACATTTTGGAGCAACACCTGAAAGATGTTCTCGCCATCTACAGCGAAATACAATCTTTCAAAATGCAATGCTTTATGCTGATGCCACACCTGTGCACTGGCAAAGCCATTGCTGTTCTGACCCTAACCGAGGAGATTGTGAAGGAGCCTAACCCAGATCCCGCACTCCACTTTTATTGATATCACAGGCATACCACCCACCCATTCCAGGTGACCGTGGACAGAGCGCCCCCCATCTGCACCCACTGTGACATGTTCAGCCATAAGGCACACGCATGCCCCACCAAGGAGGGCGTCACATTCAAAGAACACCCTCAGCGGCCATGGCCAGCGGAGAGGTGCACTACAAACTAACTGTTAGCACCAAAGAGGCTTTCCCGTGGGGAACACAAGGCTGCTACCTTCTGGTAAAACCTATTTCCCCGCAAGAGCAGAAGAAGGCCAAGCAGGACCGCAGGGCTGCGGCCAAGGAAGCGGCTAAAGTCACCACCGCTATCCCACACTCCCAACGCCAGGAGGACATCAAAACCTTTGCATTGGAAGCAAATTGGGAATCCACCAACCAATCAGATTGGGAAGCCCATACCAATTGGGCCACCCAATCTGAGGATCCAATGGGTGACTCAAATTCTCCTGATCTTTGCAACCAAGCTCCAGTTATAACTGACTTGGCCTTCAACCTACCTGAAAAATTTTTTTGCCCCGCTTGATGGTGCACTGAACTCATCTGCACTGCAAAAAATTCGTCTGACGTTGGGGAAACAAAAGCAAAGGCAAAAGCCAACGCAAACCTTTCTGCAAAAATTAACAAAGATACAAATAGTGTTGCTGCAAACACCCGCGCTGCTGTGAAGGCCCATGGGGATCTAGAGGAGGTTAGTGGGCCCAGGTGCCCACCCCCTCACACCTAAGGTGCAATGGGGGAAACCTTCACTTTAGGGATGTTGAATATTGCTGAACTCAAGGCCTCGCCGTCCCAAGCTAGGAAACTGAGTTTTTTACAACAAAATTTACCCGTGGATATCCTGGCCATCCAGGAGTCCCACTATCTGTGAGGTTCCAAGGAGGCTTGGAAAACAATGCTCCTCCCATCCCTATCCTTTTGGTCAAAGCACTATGGGGTGCTAATTTGGAAAATAATTTTCAAATTTTTATTGTCAGAAACCTTCCTCAATGGCTGAGTCCTCGTTGTCACTTTTTTGTGGGCTGACGTGGTACACGCTATCATCAACATCTATGCCCCAAATGGTGCATGAGAGCGTCAGGAATTTTCTCGTTGGCCAAATCCCTCCCGCTACCCTTAGACCCTTTCATAGTTGGCAACATTAACTGTTGGCTAAACACTCCAACGGACTGTTGGCCTTCCTCCTCCCACGCCCCTCAGGGCCACGTTGAACTTTGCATTCTAAAGGCCACCCTTGGGTTAATGGATGCACTGCCGCGGCAAGCCCCACTGCTTGAGAACATGATGCACCCCCACGTCCACAACGGCCAATTAAGGTCCATGTCCCGCATTGATCTTATCCTTATGCCAGTGAAATTCCAACCCCAAATCTCCCACTTCAAAACAACAAAAATGGAATTCTCTGACCACCAACTGGTCTTGATAACCTACCACCTACCTGTCACAGCTGCTAAGGCCCCACGTTGGCGCAAAATCTGCCCCCCGAGCTTGCATCACCAGGATTTTTCACGTGGGTGGAATCAGCAACTTTGGCAAAAGAGTTTGTTGCACCATTTTGCACAGACCCCATTTCCACATGGGCAACTTTCAAAGAAGATACCATCTACCAATGTTGCCACCTCTCCTCCAGATGCTCATGAGCCACATCAGCTGTCATTTCGCGCGCTCTGGCAGAGTTGGCACACCTGGAGTCCAACATCCTGACTACAACATACAGCTCTGCATGGGGCTGGAAGTGGGCGGAGGCAGCCGCCCACCTCAACGCGCTTGAAATACAACGCAAACATCGGGTTTGTGTTCAGTACAGGGCCAAACACATCACAAAAGGTGACAAGTGCACCGCATATTTTTAAAAAAAAATTTGCACCATGCCAGAGCGTGGCCTGCACACAGGTGCAAAATTTGGATGATTCCATTGTGGATACGCCAGCACCAAAGTGGCATCAAAACACAAAAGTATTACTCTGAGTTGTACTGATCCAATCCAATTCAGCTGGCCAAAGTGGCGGAATTTCTTGACCAAGCACCATCCACACCATTTCCCAATACCCGTATATAATGAATTTGATTACTCCAAATGAATTAGGGACAGCCATCCGCGGTGCACCAAACCAAAAATGCCCAGGCCTGGATGGCATTCCATATGAATTCTACAAAAAATACTTCAAATATATATCCCCACTACTTCTTGCTTCACTTAACCAGAGCCTTTTGGAAACGCGTCTCCTGCCAGGAGGACAAGAGGCCTTCACCATCACACTCTTCAAGAAAGGGGACAAGCTAGACTTAGCCAACTGGCGCTCCATTTCTTTAACTAACACGGATACAAAAAAATTAACAAAAATCATGGCTAACCGTTTAGGGACTGTAGCATCTGCCACCATCTCCCCAGAACAATTCAGTTTCATACCCAGAAGGTCGATTTGGGACAACGTGCACTCGGCAGCCAACGCGTGCCAATCCACAGCCTCTGGGGAACTTGCATTCTTGGACCAACAGAAGGCCTATGATAGAGTAAACTGGGAATACCTCAGGGCCTGCCTCCATCAATTCCGCTTACCTCCTCGCTTCATCAACTGGGTGATGCTGCTCACGGAATCTGCAATAATGGCAGTACAAGGCCCTGGCTTCCTAACAGAAGTAGTCCGCCCTCAAAGGGGCTTGCGACAAGGGGACCCCCTTAGCCCACTCTTTAACAACTTCAGCCTTGACCCACTACTTCAAAATGCGAATGCCCAACTCACTGGGGTCCATGTGCCAGGCCAAGCCCCAGTCAAGATGATGGCGTTTGCAGATGACTGTGTGATGGGGGTGTCTAATAATAAAGATGCTCATGCACTTGAATCTCTCATCCAGGAGTATTCCCAGGTAAGTAATGCTGCACTGAACGCCTCCAAAACCAAAATCATCCTCCTTGGTTGGTATCAAACTGCTGGGCCCCTGCAACCAGTGCCCAGCCCGGCCCATCTGCTCACAAACGCGCTCGCCCTCCCAGCTCACCCCACACCGCCCCACTGGTGCTCCCCTTTGTGCCACGCCCTACCATAGGGTTAGTCCGCCATCTGGGCGTGTGGGTGGAGGCAGGCGGATACGCATCAGCAGTAATGGAGAGTCATATTCTAGACAACGTGACGAAGCGCATCGCCTCCCTCAGAGCCCACCTTACTTCCCATACTGGTAGGGATGTTTTGGTCAACTCTATGCTCCTCTCTAAAGTCTGGTTTGGAGCCCACGCCATCCCCTTCTCCCCAACCTTCTTCAAATCCTTGCATGCCTGCTGCAAGGATGTCTATGGTCATGTCGCCCTCCACCAGTACAGTTAGAAGTCATGATTGGCCCTCATCAGCATGGTGGCATGGGCCTGCTTGACTTTAGAGCCCATGCGGCCAAGATCTTGGGTACCTGGATTGCGGCCGTCACCACCCCTACACTCCCCTCCCAACACTGGTCCCGCGCGGCCTGCTCCAACTTTTCCCACGCCTTGGGTTTCAACAATCCATTGAACCCCCACTCCCTGATGAAGTACCTGGCTTTACACCCATTGGCCACAGGTCCTCATGGTACTAAAACCCACTACAAACGAATTCTACTCTCCATGCGGAGCGCTGAGTGGAGAATTCGTATTTGTGGACATACAGCCAGAAGAGGCCGCCCCTCTCCTCAGTTCACACAAGAGGTACAGAGGCTACTCATCCATGATGACGTGATCCCCATTCAGCCCCATGTCCTATTCAGGGTGGACTACCTGGACATGATGGACATCCCTTACTCCATTGAGACCCAAAAAACCATCTGGAAATACGCTCACCATCCTCTGTTGCAGCCTCACATCCGCTCCCATGTGTGGCGCTGCCTGAGGCGGGTGTACCATACAGATGAGCGCTCTAACGCTTTACACTCATCCTGCGTCATGTGTGGCCAGTATGGAACGCTGTTCCACCGCCTGAAGAAGTGTCCTACCTTTAAAGTGATATGGCGCGAAGTTCAACGTTTACTGGGCCAGAATCAAACACATCCCTTCAGTCTGTCAAGAGATATGTTTGATTTATCAATGGCCTCCCCCTTCCACCCTCCCTCCGTGCTCTGGTGGTTGCAATCGCCATGTGGACCATCCACACGATTGTCTTGGATGCCATTGCAGGCTCCATCCCCACCCTCCCAGAAGCTGTCCACAGATTCTGGTCTCATTTGGTGGACCACTTTCAAGCGTGGATGTTTGGATACCTCCCACCACTGCTGACAGCTCGTATCCTCCTGGTTCCAGTTTGGTTCATCAAATCAGATCCCTTCCTCCACATGTGTTCGATTGTGGCTATGGCCCCTTCACGCGTTCCCTCCCCTTCCCCATAAGTGGCGTTCCCGCTGGCAACAAGGGATAGCATCGCTTCTCTGGGGTGCCTTCCCTGTTACTAAGTGTTGTCTCAGTCGAGTCAATTTCAGAAGTGTCCATCCCATGGTCGGCCTTCCCCACAATAAATTTAAAAATTTAAAACACCTACTGATAATGAAGTCCTACTAACTTGAGGAGGTAATGGAGAGCTAGATGTATAAAAAAGTTGAGGTAAGGTTCCACCCCACTGGCTAAATTTCTAGTAACCAGGTAATTGAGTCATAAAGCTTCACATGTAGGAGAGTACTGCTGTGGCTTGGGAGCAGCTTGATTAAACTTCAGTCAAGTAAACCCCATCTAAGAGCTGCTGGATGGTACCACTAATGTTGTACTATAGATACTATTTTTACTGTATGATAAAGGCAAGCTAATCTTAAAGGTAGCATTTAACTCCATATTCTCAGGTATATGGGCCATATTTTATATTGAGATATATTAATCCATCCTTTGATACTTCCTGAACTATTAGAGGAGGAAGATTAAATGCTAAAATTATTGTTTATTTTACTAGTGACTTTTCACTTAACAACTTTAGGCCCCTATAGTGATAACCAGTCTCAGATTTGCTGTTATAGTAAACTTGAAGATTCAGGGTTTGGTTTTCTGGAGATGTTTTGTTTGGAGATTTTAGCTTCTTTGGATGGCACTATGTACCAGAATGGCTCCTGAAATGCAATTCCTAAGGATTTTCTCATTAAATGGATACAAACTGGAAACTACCCATGTTTTGACTGCTAATGCTAATATCAAGAAAGTAAAAATGAACTTATATTATATGTTATTAAAATTAGAAAAGAATAAAGAACTAACTTTAATTGAGTCAAATTTTCACTAAATATAGGGTTAGTGGGGGCCTTATGTTGTAGAGAGCACCTAGTCCTCATTAATAAGGATCTTCCTTTCTCATCCAATATGAAGGCCAAAAAGTAGTCATCCTCTTTCGTTGACATCCAGATTGTTGCACCCTCATTGTCTTTGGCTTCTGGGTTGTGGCTCTGGGATTTGGGATGAAATATTGACTAGGTTTCTAATTAGGAGCTTTATCTATATATTACCTTATGGTGATTCCTGAATTTAATTAATTTGTTCTTGCCTAATATGGACATTAATGAACTAGGTGACAAATTTGATCATATTGCCAAGGCTCAATCCTTTAGAAGGATGTTTTAGTTGCTCATCAATTCAATCTTTATGCATTTATATTGTATGCCCTCACAAATTCTGAGCCCTCTATCAATAAAATGGGGACTAAGCCAAAAATATGGTTGGCTGTGCGTGATGCAAAGTTAGTAGTAAATAAATTTTCCTGAGGTTTAGGAATACTTGTTTAAGTCATGGAAAACCAATTAATTGTTGGAAGACTTGAAAATTAAAGGGACTGTATTTTCACTAGTCTTCTAGAAAATAAATATCATGATGTACCTTAAAATCTAGGAAGCAGGAAGCTCTTCAGGATGATATGTTATTGCACTTTTTTAACCAGCCAAGTTTAGTGTAGTAAACGGAATAAGACATTAGATATCCATTTTTTATTAATGAACTCTAAATGAAATTTGGCAAATTTTTGTTAAGGTATTTTAACTATTTGCTTAGGGTTTTTTGTTCCTCAGGCTTACAGAAAGTTTAAACAGCAAAAGTTCTCTAGTAAAACTTTTCTTTCTCATTGCAATCACTTTTGCAACCTATTCAATTCAAGTTTGAATCTAGTTTGATAATCTCACAGAGGAGATTAGTCTGCGCCCATGTCAGGGAGCAGTTAGGCAAGTAAGGTAAGAGGAGCATGTGGAAGGCCCGCAGCCTCAAATGTTCGAAAACGCCCTGGAGAAACTGGCAGAATAGACAAATGTTTAAAAAACTGGCGGTCACTATTTCCCCAGAAATCCTCACATGGCAAGCATGATGCAACCAGTACATCAACACGCCACACTCCCAGCCACTTTTATCGGTGGAATATGGAGTCCGCGTGTTTCTGGACATCCAACAAATGGCTTTATAGGAAAAATTTTGTGAAGATGTGCACACCTTTTTCCCACCCATGGTGTACAACGCACCTCACTCCATGTCATGTGGTTGGCTGGACCTAGGTTTCAAAAACAAGGAGGCAGCAGATGAGGCTGCTGCGTGTGTGTGTAGTGGTCAACCTCCCTGAAGGGCAATGGGTCGTTGAAACCAAACGCACCAGATGGATGAAATCAAACCAAATTTTCCTCACGTTTGACTTTTTTCCTACTACGGTAAAACGTGACATTTTGAACAACACCTGAAAGATGGTCTCGCCGTATACAGCGAAATACAATCTTTCAAAATGCAATGCTTTATGCTGATGCCACACCTGTGCACTGGCAAAGCCATTGCTGTTCTGACCCTAACCGAGGAGATTGTGAAGGAGCCTAACCCAGATCCCGCACTCCACTTTTATTGATATCACAGGCATACCACCCACCCATTCCAGGTGACCGTGGACAGCGCGTCCCCCATCTGCACCCACTGTGATGCATTCAGCCATAAGGCGCACGCATGCCCACCAAGGAGGGCATCACATTCCAAGAGCACCCCTTGGCGGCCATGGCCAGCAGAGAGGCGCACTACAAACCAACTGCAAGCACCAAAGAGGCTTTCCCGTGGGGAGCACAAGGCTGCTACCTTCTGGTAAAACCTATTTCCCCGCAAGAGCGGAAGAAGGCCAAGCAGGCCCACAGGGCTGCGGCCAAGGAAGCGGCCAAAGCCACCACCGCTATCTCACATTCTCAACGCCAGGAGGACATTGAAACCTTTGCGTTGGAAGCAACTCAGGAATTCATCAACCAATTAGATTGGGAAGCCCATGCTTATTAGGGTCACTCAATCTGAGGATCTAATGGGGAACTCAATCTCACCCAATCGTTGCATTCAAGCTCCAGTGGAAACTGACTTGGCCTTCAACCTACCTGAAAAGATTTTTTTGCCCTGCTTGATGGTGCACCTAACTCATCTGCACTGCAAAAAATTCGTCTGACGTTGGGGAAACAAATAGCAAAGGCAAAAGCCAACGCAAACCTTTCTGCAAAAATTAACAAAAATCCTGATAGCGTTGCTGCTAACACCCGCGCTGCTGTGAAGGCCCATGGGGATCTAGAGGAGGCTAGTGGGCCCGGGTGCCCACCCCCTCACACCTAAGGTGCGATGGGGAAACCTTCACTTTAGGGACATTGAATATCGCCAGACTCAAGGCCTCCCCATCCTGGGCTAGGAAACTGAGTTTTTTACAACAAAATTTACCCATGGATATCCTGGCCATCCAGGAGTCCCACTGTCCATGAGGTTCTGAGGAAGATTGGAAAACAATGCTCCTCCCATCCCTATCCTTTTGGTCAGAGCACTGTGAGGGTGCTAATTTGGAAAAATAATTTTTTCAAATTTTTATCATCAGAAACCTTCCTCAAAGGCTGAGTCCTTGTTGTCACCTTCTTGTGGGCTGACGTGGTACACGCTATCATCAACATCTATGCCCCAAATGGTGCATGAGAGCGTCAGGAATTTTTCTCGTCAGTCAAATCCCTCCTGCTACCCTTAGACCCTTTCATAGTTGGCGACATGAACTGCTGGCTAAACACTCTAATGGACTGGTGGCTTTCCTCCTCCCACGCCCCCCAGGGCCATGTTGAACTTCGCATTCTAAAGGCCACCCTCAGGCTAATGGATGCGCTGCCATGACATGCCCCACTGCTCAAAAACATGATGCGTCCCCACATCCACAACGGCCAACTAAGGTCCATGACCCACATTGACCTTATCCTAATGCTGGTAAAATTCCAACCCCACATCTCCCTCTTCAAAACAACAAAAATGGAATTCTCTGACCATTGATTGGTCTCGCTAACCTACCACCTACCTGTCACAGCTGCTAAGGCCCCACATTGGTGCAAAATCCGCCCCTCTGAGCTTGCGTTGCCAGGATTTTTCACATGGGTGGAAGCGGCAGCTTTGGCAAAAAAGTTTGTTGCACCATTTTGTGCGGACCCCATTTCCACATGGGCAACTTTCAAAGATGATACCATCTGCCACTCTCACCATCTCTCCTCGAGACACTCATGAGCCACATTGGCGGTCATTTCGCGCGTTCTGGCAGAGTTGGCACACCTGGAGTCCAACATCCCAGCTACAGGATACAGCTCTGCATGGGGCCAGAAGTGGGCGGAGGCAGCTGCCCACCTCAACGCACTTGAAAGGCAACACAAACATCAGGTTTGTATTCAGTACAGGGCCAAACGCATCACAAAAGGCAACAAGTGCATCGCGCATTTTTAAAAAAAATATAGCACCATGCCAGAGTGTGGCCTGCACACAGGTGCGAAGATTGGATGATTCCATTGTGGATACGCCAGCTGAAGTGGCAATCAAAACACAAAAGTATTACTCCGAGTTGTACCAATCTGATCCAATTCAGCTGGCTGAAGTGGCAGAATTTTTCGACCAAGCCCACATCTGTACCATTTTCTAATACCCAGAAATAATGAATTTGATTACTCCAAACGAATTATGGACAGCCATCCACAGTGCACCAAACTGAAAATGCCCAGGCCCGAATGGCATTCCATATGAATTCTATAAAAAGTACTTCAAATATGTATTTCCACTACTGTTGGCCTCACTTAACCAGAGCCTTCTGGATACGCGCCTCCTACTAGGAGGTCAAGAGGCCATTACCATCACACTCTTCAAGAAAGGGGAAAAGCTAGACTTAGCCAACTGGCGGCCCATTTCTTTAACTAACACGGATACAAAAATTTTAACTAAAATCATGGCTAACCATTTAAAGATTCTAGCATCTGCCACCATCTCCCCAGAACAATTTGGTTTCATACCCAGAAGGTCGATTTGGGACAACGTACACTCTGTGGCCAACGTATGCCAGTCCACAGCCTCTGGGGCACTTGCATTCTTGGACCAACAGAAGGCCTATGATATAGTAAACTGGGAATACCTCAGGGCCTGCCTCCATCAGTTCTGCTTACCCCTCGCTTCATCAACTGGGTGATGCTGCTCACGGAATCTGCAACTATGGCAGTACATGTCCCTGGCTTCCTAACAGAAGTAGTCCACCCTCAAAGGGGCTTGCGACAAGGGGACCCCTTAGCCCACTCTTATACAACTTCAGCCTTGACCCACTACTTCGAAATGTGAATGCCCAAATCACCAGGGTCCAAGTGCCAGGCCAAGCCCCAGTCAAGATGATGGCGTTTGCAGACGACTGTGTGGTTGGGGTGTCTAATAATTAAGATGCACGCGCACTTGAAGCCCTCATCCAGGAGTATTCCTGGGAAAGTAACGCTGCACTTAATGCCTCCCTAACTGAAATCATTATCTTTAGTTGGTATCATAACTGCTGGGCCCCTGCAACCAGCGTTCAGTCCAGCCCATCTGCTCACACATGCGCTCGCCCCCCCCCCAGCTCACCCCACACCACCCCACTGGTGCTCCCCTTTGTGCCACGCCCTACCATAGGGCCAGTCTGCCATCTGGGCGTGTGGGTGGAGGCAGGTGGATATGCATCAGCAGTAATGGAGAGTCGTATTCTAGACAACGTGATAAAGCGCATCTCCTCCCTCAGAGCCCACCTTTACTTCCCTTACTGGTAGGGTCGTTTTGGCCAACTCTATGCTCCTCTCCAAAGTCTGGTTTGGAGCCCACGCCATCCCCTTCTCCCCAACCTTCTTCAAATCCTTGCATGCCCTGCTTCAAGGATGGCTATGGTCAGGTCGCCCTCAACCAGTATGGTTAGAGGTCATGTTTGGCCCTCATCAGCATGGTGGAATGGGCCTGCTTGACTTCAGAGCCCATGCGGCCAAGATATCGGGTACCTGGATTGCAGCTGTCACCGCCCCTACACTCCCCTCCCAACACTGGTCCCGCGCAGCCCAATCCATCTTCTCCCGCGCCTTGGGCCTCAACAATCCATCGAACCCCCACTCCCTGATGAAATCTCTGGCTTCACACCCAATGGCCACAGGTCCTCATGGTACTAAAACCCACTACAAACGAATCCTACTCTCCATGCGGAGCGCTGAGTGTAAAATTCGTATTTGTGGACATACAACTAGAAGAGGCCGCCCCTCTCCTCAGTTCACACAAGAGGTACAGGGGCTACCCATCCATGATGACGTGATCCCCATTCAGCCCCATGTCCTATTCAGGGTGGACTACCTGGACATGATGGACATCCCTTACTCCATTGAGACCCAAAAACCATCTGGAAATACGCTCACCATCCTCTGTTGCAGCCTCACATCCGCTCCCATGCGTGGCGCTGCCTGAGGCGGGTGTACCATACAGCTGAGCGCTCTAACGCTTTACACTCATCCTGCGTCATGTGTGGCCAGTATGGAACGCTGTTCCACCTCCTGGAGAAGTGTCCTACCTCTAAAGTGATATGGCGCGAAGTTCAACGTTTACTGGGCCAGAATCAAACACTCCCTTCAGTCTGTCAAGAGATATGTTTGCTTTATCAATGGCCTCCCCCTTCCACCCTCCCTCCGTGCTCTGGTGGTTGCAATCGCCATGTGGACCATCCACACGATTGTCTTGGATGCCATTGCAGGCTCCATCCCCACCCTCCCAGAAGCTGTCCACAGATTCTGGTCTCATTTAGTGGACCACTTTCAGGCATGGATGTATGGATACCTCCCACTGCGTTGTTGACAGCTGGTCTCCTCCTGGTTCCCAGTTTGGTTCATCAAATTGGACCCTTTCCTCCACACGTGTTCAATTGTGGCTACGGCCCATTCACACATTCCCTCCCCCTCCCCATAAGTGGCGTTCCCGCTGGCAACAAGAGATAGCATCGCTTCTCTGGGGTGCCTTCCATGTTACTAATTTTTGTCTCTTTTGGGTTGACATTCAGAAGTGTCCATCCCCTGGTTGGCCTACCTTGCAATAAACTAAAATTAAAAAGTTCCCTAGTTAATCCTGATCTTGAAGTAGGAATGTCTTCCCCTTCCATGGGTGTTCTTTGTGGTCTGTTCTTCGTATTCTTACCAGCATTTAATAAATATTTAATGTTAGCACTTTTCTTTCTTGTTGCAATCACTATTGCAACCTATTCAATTTAAGACTGAATCTAGTTTGATAATCTCACAGAGGAGATTAGTCTGCGCCCATGTCAGGGAGCAGTTGGGCAAGCAAGGTAAGAGGAGCAGGTGGAAGGCCCACGGCCTCCAACGTTCAAAAATGCCCCAGAGAATCCGGCTTGGACAAAAATCTTAAAAAACCGGTGGTCATGATTTCCCCAGAGATACTCGCATGGCAAGCACGATGCAACCAGTACATCAACATGCCACACTCCCAACCACTTTTGTCGGTGGAATTTGGAGTCTGCGTGTATCTGGAATCCAAAAAACGGCCTTATGGGAAAAATTTTGTGAAGATGTACACAAGATTTTCCTGACTGCGGTGTATGTTGCACCTCACTCCATGTCACGTGGTTGGCTGGACCTAGGTTTTGAGAGCAAAAAAGCAGCAGACGAGGCTGCAGCGGTGCGCGTAGTGATAGACCTCCCTGAAGGGCAATGGGTCATCGAAACCAAATGCACCAGATGGACAAAATCAGACCAAATTTTCCTCACGTTTGACTTTTTGCCTACTACAGTAAAACGTGACATTTTGGAACAACACCTGAAAGATGGTCTCGCCATATATGGCGAAATACAATCTTTTGAAATGCAACGCTTCACACTGATGCCACACCTGTGCACCGGCAAAGCCATTGCAGTTCTGACCCCAACTGAGGAGATCGTGAAGGACCTTACCCAGATCCCGCACTCCACTTTTATTGATATTGCAGGGCATACCACCCACCCATTCTGGGTGACCGTGGACAGCGCGCCCCCCATTTGCACCCACTGTGATGCGTTCAGCCACAAGGCACATGCATGCCCCATCAAGGAGGGCATCACATTCCAAGAGCACCCCTCAGCGGCCATGGCCAACGGAGAGGCACATTACGAACCAACTGCAAGCACCAAGGAGGCTTTCCCGTGGGGAGCACAAGGCTGCTACCTATTGGTAAAGCCTATCTCCCCGCAAGAATGGAAGAAGGCTAAGCAGGCCCATAGGGCTGCAGCCAAAAAACGGCCAAGGCCACCACCGCCATCCCACACTCACAACGCCAGGAGGACATGGAAACCTTCACGGCGGAAGCAACTCGGAAATCCATCAACCAATCAGATTGGGAAGCCCATGCTGAGTGGGCCACTCAATCTGAGGATCCAATGGGAGATTCAATCTCACCCAATCATTGCACCCAAGCTCCAGCCAAAACTGACTTGGGACCCATCCCAACTGAAAAAAAATTTTTTGACCCACTCAATGGTGCACTGAACTCATCCGCACTGCAAAAATTCGTCCAACGTCGTGAAAACAAAAAGTGAAGGCTAAAGCCAATGCGACTCTTTCCACAAAAATTAACAAAAACTCCAATAGCGTTGCTGCTAACACCCACACTGCTGTGAAAGCCCGTGGGGACCTAGAAGAGGCTGGTGGGCCCCCAGGCCCACCCCCTCGCACCTAAGGTGTGATGAGGGAAACCTTCACTTTAGGGATGTTGAATATCGCCAGACTCAAGGCCTTCCCATTCTGGGCTAGGAAACTGAGTTTTTTACAACACAATTTACCCGTGGATATCCTGGCCATCCAGGAGTCCCACTGTCCATGAGGTTCCGAGGAAGATTGGAAAACAATGCTCCTCCCATCCCTATCCTTTTGGTCAGAGCACTGTGAGGGTGCTAATTTGGAAAAATAATTTTTTCAAATTTGTATCCTCAGAAACATTCCTAAATGGCCAAGTGCTCATCATCACCTTCTCGTGGGCTGACGTAGCACATGCAATCATCAACATCTATGCCCCAAACAGTGCACACAAGTGTCAGGAATTTTTCTCGTTGGTAAAATCCCTCCTGCTACCCCCTGATTCCTTCCTAGTCATCGACATGAACTGTTGGCTAACCTCACTAACGGACCAGTGGCCTCCATCACCCCACGCCCCACAGGGTCACATTGAACTACGTGTTCTAAAGGCTACCCTTGGGTTAATGGATGCACTGCCATGACATGCCCTGCTGCTCAAAAACATGATGCGTCCCCACATCCACAACGGCCAATTAAGGTCCATGACCCGCATCAACCTTATTTTAACGCTGGCGAAATTCCAACCCCACATCTCCCACTTCAAAACAACAAAAATGGAATTCTCTGACCACCGACTGGTCTCAATAACATACCACCTACCTGTCACAGTTGCTAAGGCCCCACATTGGTGCAAACTCCGCCCCCCCAAACTTGTGTCACCGGGATTTTCCACTTGGGTGGAATCTGCAACTTTGGTGAAAAAGTTTGTTGCACCATTTTGCGTGGACCCCATTTCCACATGGGCAACATTCAAAGAGGACACCATCCGCCACTCTCGCCATCTCTCCTCCAGATGCTCACGAGCCACATCGGCAGTTATCTCGCGCACTCTGGCAGAATTGGCACACTTGGAGTCCAACATTCCAGCTACAGGATACAGCCCTGCATGGGGCCAGAAGTGGGCAGAGATGGCCACCCACCTCAACGCACTTGAAAGGCAACACAAACATTGGGTTTGTGTTCAATACAGGGCCACATGCATCACTAAAGGTGACAAGTGCACCGCATATTTCTTTAAAAAATTTTCACACCATGCCAGAGCATGGCCTGCACATAGGTGCAAAGATCGGATAATTCTATTGCGGATACACCGGCTGAAGTGGCAATCAAAATGCAAAAATATTACTCCGAGTTGTACTGAGCCAAACCAATTCAGCCAGCCAAAGTGGCGGAATTTCTCAACTGAGCTCATATCTGCACCATTTTCCAATACCTGGAAATAATGAATTTAATTACTCCAAACAAATTATGGACAGCCATTCGCAGTGCGCCAAACTGAAAATGCCCAGGCCCAGATGGCATTCCATATGAGATCTACAAAAAATATTTCAAATATATATCCCCACTTCTGCTTGCCTCACTTAACCAAAGCCTGTTGCAAACGCGCCTCCTACCAGGAGGACATGAGGCCTTTACTGTCACACTCTTCAAGAAAGGGGATAAGCTTGACTTAGCCAACTGGCACCCCATTTCTCTAACAAACACAGACACCAAAATTTTAACAAAAATCATGGCTAACTGTTTAGGGACTGTAGCATCTGCCACCATCTCCCCAGAACAATTCAGTTTCATCCCCAGAAGGTCAATTTGGGATAACGTGCACACTGTGGCTAATGTATGTCAGTCCACAGCCTCTGGGGCACTTGTATTCTTGGACCAACAAAAGGCCTATGATAGAGTAAACTGGGAATACCTAAGGGCCTGCCTCCATCAATTCTGCTTACCCCCTCGCTTCATCAACTGGGTGATGCTGCTCACAGAATCTGCAACAATGGCAGTGCGTGGCCCTGGCTTCCTAATGGAAGTAGTCCACCCTCAAAGGGGCTTACGACAAGGGGACCCCCTCAGCCCACTCTTATACAACTTCAGCCTTGGCCCACTACTGCGAAGTGTGAATGCCCAACTCACTGGGATCCATGTGCCAGGCCAAGCCCCAGTCAAAATATTGGCGTTCACAGATGATTGTGTGGTTGGGGTGTCTAATAATCAAGATGCACGCGCGCTTGAAGCTCTCATCCAGGAATATTCCTGGGTAAGCAACGCGGCACTGAACGCCTCCAAAACCGAAATCATCCTCCTTGGTCAGTTTCAGAACTGCTGGGCCCCAGCAATTAGTTCCCAACCTGGCCTATCTGCTCGCACATGTGCTCGCCCTCCCAGCTCACCCCACACCGCCCCACTGGTGCTCCCCTTTGCGCCACGTCCTACCATAGGACTGGTATGCCATCTGGGCGTGTGGATAGAGGCAGGTGGATATGCGTCAGCAGTAATGGAGTGCCATATTCTGGACAACGTGACGAAGCGAATCACCTCTTTCAGAGCCCACCCTACTTCCCTTACTGGCAGGGTTGTTTTAGCCAACTCTATGCTCCTATCCAAAGTCTGGTTTGGAGCCCACGCCATCCCCTTCTCCCCAAGCTTCTTCAAATCCCTGTATGCCTTGCTGCAAGGATGGCTTTGGTCAGGCCGCCCTCCACCAGTGTGGCAGAGGTCATGTTTGGCCCTCATCATCATGGTGGCATGGGCTTGCTTGACTTCAAAGCCCATGCTGCCAAGATCCTGGGCACCTGGATTGCGGCCATCACTGCTCCTACACTCCCATCCCAACACTGGTCCCGCGTAGCCTGCTCCAACTTCTCCCAAGCATTGGGCCTCAACAATCCATCAAACCCCCACACCCTGATGAAATACCTCACATCACACACATCGGCCACAGGTCCTCACGGGACAAAACCCACTACAAACAAATCCTACTCTCCATGCAGAGCGCAGAGTGGAGAATTTGTATTAGCAGACATACAACCCAAAGAGGCTGCCCCTCTCCTCAGTTCACACAAGAGGTACAGGGGCTACCCATCATGATGGCGTGATCCCCATTCAGCCCCAGGTCCTATCCAGGGTGGACTACCTGGACATGATGGACATCCCTTATTCCATTGAGACCCAAAAAACAATCTGGAAATATGTACATCACCCTCTGTTGCAGCCTCAAGTCCGCTCCCATGTGTGGCGCTGCCTGAGGCGGGTGTATCATACAGCTGAGCGCTCTAACGCTTTACACTCATCCTGTGTCATGTGCGGCCAGTATGGAATGCTGTTCCACCACCTGGAGAAGTGCCTCACCTCAAAAGTGATATGGTGCGAAGTTCAACATCTGCTGGGCCAGGATCAAATGCATCCCTTCAGTCTGTCAAGAGATATGTTTGCTCTATCAATGGCCTCCTCCCTTCCACCCTCCCTCCATGCTCTGGTGGTTGCAATCGCCATGTGGACCATCCACACGATTGTCTTAGATGCCATCACAGGCTCCACCCCCACCCTCCCAGAAACTGTCCACAGATTCTGGTCTCATTTGGTGGACCACTTTCAAGCGTGGATGTTTGGATACCTCCCACTGCGTCGCTGACAGCTGGTCTCCTCCTGGTTCCCAATCTGGTTCATCAAATCAGACCCCTTCCTCCACACGTGCTCAATAGTTGCTACAGCCCCTTCACATGTTCCCTCCCCATAAGTGGCGTTCCCACTGGCAACAAGAGATAGCATCGCTTCTCTGGGGTGCCTCCCCCGGTACTAAGTTTATCTGTCCTGAGTCATATTTGGAAGTGTCTGTCCCATGGTTGGCCTTCCCCACAATAAATTTAAAAATTTAAAAATAAATATTTAATGTTGATATAGTTAGGTTGTTTTTTAATAATTTTAGCCTTTTAAGTTTCTTTATATTTTTTCCATGGAATACATTTCCATGGGAAGTAAAAAATGCTGGTACATAGATGTGTTGGTGTATAAGATCAATTATTTATGTAGCTCACATATTGTAGTTCTATTTGAGATTATCAATGTAACATGTGTTCAAGTTGAGATAATTGTTGTGAGGATCCTGATTTCTGATATGTTGATCTATGAATATATTTCCTATCAGGATGAAACACTTGGCAATAGCTAAGGGTGCCTTGCATCATCTAATGTGATGTTCAAGTTTGTTTTATTTAAATTATTGTATTTTTATTATCACTAGTGGTGCCCAACCCAAAGGAGGGAGCCGCCATGCATCTTTATTTGCAAATGGGCCAAATAAAGGGATTATTAAAATAAAAAATCCTCTTATAGCACCTCAGCTAACAGCCTAGGAAGCTATATCAGAAGGTGAAGAAGCTTTGGGGAATCTTTTGTCTGGCGCCCACTTTAGCTGGCAGACTGTGGTGGACAGCATTGGGGTGGGAGCATCAGTGACATGTGGCATAAGGAGGTATAATTGTGGGTTTTCTTCATTAATGAGGCCAGTGGTGTCCATCGCCTCTATATATTGAGCAAGTTGATGCTCAGCAAAAGTGATGATAGAAGGCACACAAGCAAATGACTTGATGCGCTGACAGGTTTCAGGATAATTAGGGTCAAAAAGAGAGATTTTTATTGCATCAATGCAGGTGCAGCTTGCACCAAAAGCCAGCTCCTCAATCTCATACTTCACCTCTTCCTCAAAATCATGAGGGAAATTAGGGATAGGAATACCCTCAACCAGAGGTCACATTGCCCCATTGAGCTGCTGGCAGAGTAGGGTGTTTACAGGAGCTGCAGTAGTTTTGACTGCCATTTTTAATCTATATATATAAAAGCAAATGTGTGCGCGTGTGTTTGTGTGTGCGCGCGATGCCCAGCCAAAACTAAAGCATGTAGAGCTCTGAAAATTTGGCTATAGGCGGAAAGGAGGGGGTCCGTGTGCACCTCGAAGCCCGATTTTTAATTTTCATAGTAAAATAAAAAGTTTTATATGTAACAAGTTAAATTTTTATATGTTTTTAATGGAAATCGGTATATTGTTACGACCAAGAAGTTTAATAATTGATTTTAAAGTTTAATGGTTTTGTCGAGCGGTTGGTGGTTTAGGGTTGATTAAGCTTAACGGTTTTAATAAAGAAGTTAGTGATTGGTTGATTCGATAATTTAATTGGCTTTTGTAAGTGGTTGGTGATTTTGGTTGTTTCGATACATTTAATTTTGGTTACGAAGCGGTTGGTGATTGGTTGATTTTTAATCTAATGGTTTTAGCTAGGTGGTTTAGTTAATTCGATAGGTTTAATTGGGTATGGCTAAATGGTTGGCAATTTTATATTGATTCAATATAATTTGGTTTTTTAATATTATCGATAACCATCTACGAATATAAAAAAGAATTGATTAGGATCATCAGGTAAACTTAAAGCCCAAAAACAAATCTGTGCTAAACTGGGTATCAACAAGAATTAGCTAAACTTTTCTTTACAAAACTATCATTCTGTTTATTTATTTATACCGGATGCATTATCTCGAGCAAATAACCAAAAAATCACCAAACTTGGCACAAGTATTCTATAAAGTTTGGGAACGGAATGCTAATATGTAATTATTTAAAATAATCATATAAATTTAAATATCAGTCCTAATAAGATCTAGAACATATATTTCTAATATAATTATATAGCAATTTGGCTGGGTATTTTCATATTCATTTAATTCGATTTTTTCATAGATTTTTGATAAGGGGTTGGTAGTTTTTGGCTGTCGTATGTTCCGTGATTGGTTTTTGCTGAGTAGTGGTTTATTTTTTGGTTGATTCGATAGGCTCAATAGTTTTAGGTAAGTGATTGATGGTTTAGTTAATTTTGCAGGCTTAATTGATTTTAGCTAAGTGGTTGGAGGTTGGAATTTTTAATAGGTTTAATTGTTTCTGAACTTATTGATAGCTATCTACCGATATAAAAGCTAAAATAATTTAGAATCTGATTGATTTGATAAGTTTATTTTATTTGGCCGAGTGGGTTGATGGTCTTTGGTCGAATCGATAGGATACAGTTTAGCTTTGGGGGTGATTAGTTATAGGTTGATTTGATAAGTTCAGTTAGTTTTAGCTGAGTGCTTAATGGTTTTGGTTGCTTCGATTGAGAAATTAGATTTGGCCGAGTAATTATTGCTTAACTATATATAAAATCTAAATTAATCAATTCGAATCACCTGAAATTCTATAGACACCGTAGCGAAGCACGGATAACACCGCTAGTATTAGTATAAATGGGATAACCATTTAGAGGAGAAAAATGGTTGGGCACAATTTGAGAGGTTCGACAAAAACTCCTCCAATACAAAATCTGGTTTAACGTTGTATGGCTGGTCATTTTTGTCAATCCAATCGAGACACTCAAAAGGATTTGACTCAGCTAACGCTGGTCCATTTACCAGAGTTGTCTAAATTATTATTTCTTTATTAGTACTAGATGGTACTAAATTATTATTTCTTATTATGAGAGTCTTGTCCTTTTACAAGCATTGTTAGCTGCTATACTTATCCCTTTAAGACAATTTAGATGTCAATCTTGGATGGTGGTACACTAGAATTAATCATAAAACTACCCATTTTCACCTTATGATGGTTGGTAAAATTAATAAATATCTTTGTGTTTTACGGGGCAATCTGTCTTCATGATGCAATATTAACGCGATTATTCAGGAAAAGACAGTTATGGTCTAAACAATCTGGGTTTCTACTAACTTTGCACTCAGATACAACATTTTTTATAATAATCTGTAGTAGAAGGAATTATCCCACTTGGGTCAACCACCCTATCTTCCATTTTTTAACACTATATCATTTTTAATAATGATCAGAAAGGGCGCAATTACATACTATTTCATCTTATACAATAAATGTTTCAAGGCTAGAATGGCTTTTAATAACCCACCTTGGTTTGTGGTTATAGAAGCTTATAACTGCTT
Organism: Massospora cicadina; assembly: GCA_022478985.1. Lineage (NCBI taxonomy): Eukaryota > Fungi > Entomophthoromycota > Entomophthoromycetes > Entomophthorales > Entomophthoraceae > Massospora > Massospora cicadina. Next base: position 87,644 of record JAKSZP010015817.1, read on the forward strand.
CTGGCCTCAGATACTGCTCTAGAAAGCTTCAATGAACCATTCAGAAAGTTGGTTAATGACTTTCTTGAGATGTCTGTTTCTTTATTAATTCCACATTTTCATGAGATCTTAAAATTTCCCTGGTAATTTTCTAATACACATGAAATCTCTGAGGTGAATCTATTTTAGTAAGTTACATATTTTTTCACTTAGAATTAGTCTAAGCATGAAGGTTTCAACCTTTTCCATATACTATAAGCATGTTTGCCTTGTGATAACTATTCATTTTCTATTAAAAAGCTGAAAACCTTTTGGCGCTGTTAAGTTTACTTAAACCATTTTATAAGCATTGTATACTTCCACTAGAAGTCAATAAGACCATGGACGAATTTCCAAATCCTGTCATTTGTAGTGGATCATGAGAGCCATTGTTACGTTTGAATAAGCATATCAGTTAAATAGTTATCAATCAATATCGTTTTGTCATAGAAGAGTTTCAAAATTGTGAAAACTTCATAAGAGCTAATTCTAGTTTCACTATTATTTAATGTATAATTTAGACTTTAATAATTCTTTTATGCAGCGTGAGGAAATTACAAATTGGATATGCAATCTAAGGTTTCACAAAACATGTAGATATTACAAAATATAAAAATAGATTTAGGCAACAACAAAAAAGGATTTATCATTGTTTTTTATTTATAATTTAAACAATATATAATTACTGTTTACTTCACAAAATGGGTGGCAAGAATATACTGATTTTGCAAATATTGTATTAAAAGTAATAGTTTGAGTGGTGTGCACAAAATAACTCATGGACACTATTTTCATATGTGATGTTAAATTATTTATCTTAATTATATAAATTCTGTTAAGTAGAATTTCATTTTGAATTAGTTGGTGCTAAGAATGATACAAGCTTTAATAACAGCTAGCTACCTAATTGCTAGGAATGTATCTCATTGTTGGGCTTCCATTTTGTGTGACTCAATAAAGCTGTGTCCAAGAAGCCTAAATTTTAATACTTGAGGCATCCTAAGACTTATGACAAGTTATTATTTATTTTTGAGTTTGCTAAGTCACGCTTAGGTCCCATAAAATAGAGTATTCATTTTTATGGTAAGTATTGCTAAAGGGACTTATTAAAGTCAAGTACTAAAAAAGGAGGTATAGTATTAATGACTTAACTTTATTGTAGTATAGAGTAGGGTTTTATATGTTACATCTAACATTATAAATCCCATGAGGAAAAAGAGTAATCAATTATTAGAGGAGGAATTCTGGATGGTAGGCTTTTGGTCAGGCAATGCATCCAGATTATATAATGCCTTTGTAAATATTTTTGATAGGGCAAAGAAGTTGGTTGAATGTACCAAATTGGATGAGACTTATTATCACATATGCCAATTGTTGGGCATATTTCTTATTCTTACCCTTTTGCAGTTTTAGCTTAATTTACTGTCTTGAGTACCCTAGTATAATGGTCATCTGAAAATTCACTGATACTTCATTTCAATTAGCTATAATTTCTTCTTGGGGTATCTTGGGCTCAAATTGGTCCAATGAAATTTTCCTAGTTTTGATTTGAGCCTTATTTACTATCAATTTTCAAAATGTTAATTGATGGGATTTCTTTAATCTTTTTTTGAGTATAGGCGTCAATTATATTGTGAAAATTAAAAAGATCAATATTTTTCACATCATGTTGAAAATCCTGATATCTGAAATCACCCCCTTTAAGAATATTGGCAGGGGATTACCAATGCAGATATTGGCTCTGTATGCATTTAATAGTTACTACAGTTTCTAAAACTTGATTGAGTATTCATCCTCAGGTATGTAGGTTATAGATTATGCCCATCCAAGATAAAGTTAAATTTTTCTCCCACAGGGCGCTATAAGATTGTGATATACAAGACTAAATATGAGATTTTAAAAGTGGTTAGAGATTGGTGGAATGCATTAGCTTCTTGGCTTTCTCTTGTAACCATCCTGTCTAAATTTGACATTACCTCTGATTAAAGTAGGATATTCTGTACTAATCTTCTTAGCGCTTTTTCAGGCATTGAGGTTATTATTAATGGAACTTCACGAGCTTCTAGAGCTGGAATGCTATATTCTTTTCCACATAAGACATTGAAGGAGGATATTTTGATGATTTAATGGAAACTTATCCTATAAGCCATCACGCACTTGATTGTGATCATCCCATTGTAATAGATTGGTAGTGGACATCTTGAATATTATTGAAACTGACATCTCATTTGCTCTATCTACATTCATGTTAGTTGATGGGTTGAAGGGCTCAAAAATATATTTGAGTTCTCATGCTCATAGCTAAGATTCTCACAACCCTTGAATTAAAGTTCTCTACATTGTCATATAACAATAATTTTGGGGTAACCATGCTTAGTAATTATATTCTGGTATAAAAAGTTAGTGTTAGCCTTAGAAATCTGTGTGGGAATGGCGTTTGCTTTGACCCACATTGTGAAATTATTGATACCTACAAGGATGTATCAATTTCCTCCTGTATTTTAGTTAATAGATTTATGACATCAAGACTGATGATATAAATGGCTGCATATGGGTCATTGACTGATACTTGTACTTTGCCTTATGTAGCGTTTATTTTACATGTATTGCAAGTTTCTAAGGCTTCCAATTTAGAGTTTATTATTCCATACTAATAGTATCAATCCTAGATCCATTTGTAAGTTTTCCTGCCTCTATATGCCCTAAGGTATTATGAGCTTCCATTATCACTGTACCAGTATGAAGGTCACAAGTAATGTAAGGAGAGTGTTATAACTCTCCTGTTCTAGAGTGGCAGTGCGCGGTGCACCAGGCTAATGCCAGGGAACTAGCTGTTAGTGCCAGAGTGATTAGAGCCCAGCAGAGGGTGCTGGTTTAATAACCGTTTATGCATAAAATTGTGAATTTTATAATAAAAACCCATATAAGGGCGACACAGTGCACATATAGGATGGGGTTAGGTGGCCCAGGTTGGAGGGATCCTGGGCGGACAAATGGTGCATGAGGGGAGAGCAGCATGGTACTTGCAATGGCAAGTGTAATGGAACGTGAGACCTCCTCAATGAGGTTCACGCACAGGAGCATTCGGAATATCATAAAATAAAAATAACTTAAAATGGGGTATAGGTTTATTTAGGAGTCGACCAACAAGGACAGTTGGTCAGGGGAAGACATATTTAAACTCAACTGGGGAAATAGGGTTAATGCCACAGTAGCCCAAACACCAACTCACCAATAGGGCGATACTGCTGTCAGAGTTGATGGAAAAGGCCAAAACTGACTTCACTCAAGTGATTGATTGAAGTTGGATTTGACCCAAGCATGTTATTTCAAAAATAGAACAGGTTTCAAAACCCGCTCCTCAACTAACCAAATTGAACCATCCTCATTCATTTGGTAGATTGTTTGTTTTAACGCCTGGCTTGATGTCAAGGGCTGGGCACTCGACACCCCACTAGGACCAACCTGGGCATATTTTGCCCTTACCCAGCGCTGGTCTAGGGTGTTATTCAGGTCTGGGAGGCCCTGAAACTTCACCTTTTGGGCCTCCAAGCGCCCAGCCTTATCTTTGGGGTTGGTCCCCACTATTATGTCATGTTCACATGACATTACCCTCTCCTCCTGACAGGGCTCAAACCACCTCCAGGGGCTTGTGCCAGGGAAAAGTTCTTGTGGGCAGGGGCCAACCTCATGGAGGTGACAGTTGATTTCGGTTGAGATCTGGCAGCCTGGGGAAAATGCTGGTGGAAGGCGTCAATCAGTTCTTGGGCATGCACACAGTCGCGTGCTGGAACCCAACTGTTTTCTGCAGCATCAAAGACCTTCCAGGATACCAGGTACTCGAGTCTTCTTTTAATGCAGCAGGAGGCAACTATTTCTTTCACCTCCCACTCTGGCACCCCATCCATAAGATAGGACTCAGGAGTCTCTGGTGGGGAGCCCTCAAACAACGTCAGTTTGCTTTCATGAAACACCAAGAAGATCTGGAATGAGGGGGAGATCTAGCTGGTATGAGGCATGGCCCACCTTTCTAACAACGCGGTAGGGGCCAATCCTCTTTGGTCCCAGCTTCTTACATGGCTGCTTGATTGGGATGTTACAGCATCAAGCATCACTAGATCCCCTTCCTTGTATGCGGGACCCACTTGGCACTTCTCATCAGCATTCTCCTTATATACCTGCATAGCCGCCTCCAAGCTTGTGGAAACCCCCTGGTGGACCTTCTTGATTGTCTTGGCAAAGTCCACCACCGCTTCAACTTTTGACCTACAGCTGGGCTCCATGTTAAAGGCGGGGTTAAATCCATGGCTGGCGAAAAATGGGGAACAGCTGATTGAAGAGTGCAAGGTATTGTTATAGCTAAACTGCGTCATGGGAAGGTGAGAAGCCCAATATGAATGATCTGCAGAAGTGTAACACCGCAGAAACTGTTCCAAGCACTGGTTCGCTAGTTCAGTCTGCCCAACTGATTGGGGGTGATAGGCAGTTGAATGGCAAGGGCGAATCTGAAGAGTTTTACGCAACTCTTCCCAAAACGCGGAGGTAAACTATGGGCCCCAGTTGCTGATAATTTCTTGGGGGACCCCATGGAGCGCAAACACATGGATGACGAAAAGTCTAGCCATCTCAGCTGCGGTTATTGTGGTTCTGAAAGGAATAAAGTGGGCAAACTTCGTGAACTGGTCCACCACTACCATGATGGCATCATAACCATCTGAGACTGGTAACTCCACAATGAAATCAACTGAGATGGAGGTCCAGGGCAGTCAGCCTTTTGGACTTGTACCAACAACCCTGCTAAAGGTTGACGATTGGGTTTCATCTGGTTGCATACCAGGAACTCCTTACAATACTGGCCCACCTGAGCTGGCAAGCCCTTCCAATTGTATGAGCGACGTATCAGCTCCAAGGACTTTGATCTCCTCAGATGACCAATGGTGATTCCATCATGATGGTCCCAAATGATGTCCAGGCGCAGTGGTCCAGCAGGTACCCAAAGGCGTCCCTAGAACCACACCATCTCATCCTTTATGTGATAGCCCCTGAATAGATTCTCTCGATCTGAAGCACTCTTTGCAAGTACCATGGCATATTCACCTGACAGCGGCTGAGAGAGGACAACCTTTCTAAACATACCATATTCTTCCGCGTTATCCAGAGGTGCAAGCGCTTATCCGTTGGCCAGAGGAGAGGGTCGTTGAGGCAGAAGTTTACTTGGAGGAATCATCACCTGGGTGTTGTGCACTTCTACCTCCTTGGGGTCAGGGGCTAATGCAGGGTTGCGGCTCAAAGCATCCGCCAAACCATTCTCCTTGCACTTGGTGAACTCTTATGTGAATTCAAATTGAGCAAGGGTCTCATGCCAACGGGTCTGGCATGAGGTTAGTACATGAGGGGCGCGGTATTACATCAAGGCACGGTAATCTGTACATATGCAGAATGGTTAAGAAGAGCCATGCAAGTGGTGACGCCAATACATCAGCGCCTCCACCACTGCTAGTAACTCTATATCATAAACGGTGTAATTCAACTCATGCAGAGACATCTTCCTAGAAAAATATCCCACCGGATGCTCTATCCCATCTTCGCCTACTTGTAACAAGGTGGCCGCTATGGCGAAGTTGGAGGCATCAGTTGACACAATGAACTCATTTGAAGGGTCAACATGGCGAAGAACATTTGTGGACAACAGGGTGCACTTCACTGCTTGGAAAGCACCCTCCAAAGTGGGGGACCACTGAAGCACCTTGACACCGCTAGCCTTGTATAGGGAGCCACCACCTCAGACAGATTGGGAGTGAACTTCTTGAGGAATGTGCACATCCCCCAAAAGCTCCTCAATTCCTTGACTGAGGTAGGGGTAGGCCACTCACCAATTGCCTTCTCCTTGTCTGGAGTTATCATGTGTCCTTGGTTGAACATTATGTTGCCCAGAAATGTGACCTGGGACTTAAAGAACTCACAATTTGAAATTTTCAACGTAAGGCTGGCTGCCTTTAATCGCTCCACCACCCGCTGAAGTTGAACTTCATGGGACTCCTGATCAGGGGAAAACACCAGGATATCATCCATGTAGGCGACCGCGCATGCCCTTAAAAGGTCCCCCAACGCGGTATCAATGCGGCGTTGGAAGATAGCAGGGGCATTCTTAAACCCAAAGGGCATGACCTGAAACTGGAAGATCCCTTTTCTGGTATGGAATGTGGTCAACCACTATTGTCCCTTTTTAATATGTATCTGATTGAATGCGTTGAGGAAATCCAGCTTGGAGAAGACCTTCAACTTCTCCACATAGCGTGCAATCTGGGAATCCAAAGGGATGGGATGGAGGTCTGGTACAGTAACGTTGTTAAGGTTACCATAGTCTACGCAGGGGCATAAGGTACCATCAGACTTCTCCACAAAGAGTAGAGGGAGCATACAGGGGAGGTACGCTGAAAAATTGCACCTTTGGCCAACTGTTCCTTCACCCACACATCCAAGGACTCTTCCTCCTGGACAGTTAATGGGTAAATGGGGGAAGATATGCGCACCAGATCCACCATGAGCTTAGAGTCACAATTGAACTCAGATTGCTCATGGAGTGCATTGGCGGATGCTGCATCAAAAGAGGATTCTAACCCTTCAAACAGGAAGGTAAGGAAAATCCCGCGGAGGGGGAATCTTCAGCAAAGGAGCAAGATAGGGGGTGGGAACATTGGGCCAATGAGGTAATGGGCCCTGGACGTTATCCTCCAACAAGGTAACAATTGACTGGTGACCATTAATCAAAGACAAAAATAGCATGTTTTCTTTCAAATTAGTGCGGACAATAAACTTTCTCCACCACTCAACCCCCAAAATATGAGGAACAAGAGGTGCTTGATAGCTTGGAAATGATTGGACAGAAGATAGGTGCCCACCTGGTAGTCCACCATCCCTATGATGTTCACTGTAGGGATACCTTGAGAAGCTTTACCTCTAGACATACCACCTGGTGAGTAACTCAACTCAAGGTAGTCAGCCAGATCTTGGTCAATATAATTATTGGTGGCACCTGTATCCACTAAAATGGTTGTGGTGAACTTCCCCAAAGAGGATGTAAGGGTAGCAGTCAAGAGGAAGTATCCCAAGTGGGATTTATTCAAAGCAGAAAACGCCCCAGTTCACCTAAATTTTCTTCTGGCTTGAGTGATCCATAAGGGTAGGTCTGGGAATCAAAGAAGGGGGAGGGATATTTGGCCACTCTTACTACTGAGGCCACATACCCCTCCATGCCTTCTGCAGGTGCATAAATATTTTCATATAATAGGTGCAGCTCTTTTTCAACTTCCTGTGTGCTTCAAGAAAAGGAAGAGGTCAAACGAGGATTTTCTGGTGTGATTCCATACACAGGAATGGGTTCAAGATTTGAATCATGAGAGGGAAAAATTGGTTCAGAGGTATATCTCAGGTTTTTGTTATAAAACGCATTTTTAGACGTGAACAACCTTTTCCCTTGAACCATGATGGAATTGCTGATGATATCCATGGCCAACACCCCCAGGCCCATCTTCGCCAATTCTGATAACATTGGCTGAATGTGGGGGCAAAAGAAAGCTTGTTTATTTAAATTGACATTGAGAAATTCAGCAGAATTTCAGGGAATCATGACCTTCAGACCTCGAAGCGTCCTAAACCACCAGGTACTAACACAAAGAGTGGATACTTTCCAGTTGAAGACAACCAAAATAACGCTGAGTTGCTCCAACCTTCAGGAAAAAGAGGAAACAGTGGTGCGGCTAATGACAGCTGGAGCCCACAGCCAATGGCCACTGTTTCCACCTTGGAAAAGTTCCACATGGAAAAAGTTCATGCACATAAGAAAATATGGTTGATCAACTAATGTAAGGAGAGTGTCTATAACTCTCCTGTTCCCAGCGTGGCAGTGCATGGTGCACCAGGCCAATTCTAGGGAACTAGCCATTAGTGTCAGAGTGATTAGAACCAGCAGAGGCTGCTGGTTTAATAACCACTTAGGCATAAAATTGTGAATTTTATAATAAAAACCCATATAAGGGCGACGCGGTGCACATATAGGATGGGGTAAAAGCCCCAGGTTGGAGGGATCCTTGGCGGACAAATGGTGCATGAGGGGAGAACAGCATGGTTTTGCAATGGCAAGTGTAACAGAATGTGAGACCTCCTCAAAGAGGTTCGTGCACAGGAGCATTTGGAATATCATAAATAAAAATAACTTAAAGTGGGGTATAGGTTTATTACAGAATCAACCAACAAGGACAGTTGGTTGGGGAAAACATATTTAAACTCATCCGGGGAAATAGGGTTAATGCCACAGTGGGCCCAAGTACCAACTCACCAATAGGGCAATATTGCCATCAGAGTTGATGGAATAGGCCAAAACTGACTTCACTTGAGTGATCAATTGAAGTTGGATTTGACCTGAGCGCATTATTTCGAAAATAGAACAGGTTTTGAAACCCCGCTCAACTAACTGAATCAAACCATCCTCATTCATTCAGTAAATCATTTATTTTAATGCCTGGCTCGACGTCAAGGGCTGGGCACTCAGCACCCCATTAGGACCAACCTGGGCATATTTTGCCTTTACCCAGCGCTGGTCTAGGGTGTGCTTCAGGTCTGGGAGGCCCTGTAACTTCACCTTTTGGGCCTCCAAGCGCCCAGCCTTATCTTTGGGGTTGGTCCCCACTATTATGTCATGTTCACATGACAAGTAAGGTAGCCAGTCAGTTTGACTTTTTATATAGTAATCCATCAAGAACCTTCATATTTCAAGCGTGTTGTTTCACCATCTTCTAGGCTGGTTCCTTTTCACCTTCTAGGAGTCTAGCTTCAAGAGTAGGTCATGTAACTGTCCATCTTTGCCATTTTCTAAATGTAATTGGTAATCTGGTCAGTCTATTTATGTTCATATATTTCAATCAATGCAATAGATTATCTTCATGTAATAGTGCTGAATTTGAGAGCCCAATTGTTAATCTTCCTGTTAGATATTTCATTTTTTGCATTCACTTCAAAGAAGCATAGTATGTAACAACTGTAAAGTTTGTATTATACAAGAAGGGCCAGAAATGTTTTATCATAAGGAAATTACCTAAGCTCTTTTTCTCTATGAAGCTCTAAATTTGCTAAGCCTTTTAAAGCGTTATGTTTAATAAGACACTGGATGGTCAATGTCTTTATCATCTTGTTGCGAGAGAATGGCTCATACAGCTAAGTTAGAGGCGTCTAAAGACAGGAAAAATGTATTCCAATAGTTCGAAGTTATAAAATTGGTCTTTTCTTCAACAAAAATCTTCATGATCTCAAATGCAGTTCTTTTCTTTACTCTTTAAATGAAAGGGGTGTTTTTGGCAAGCAAACAGACAAGAGTTTTGGCGAGTTGAGCATACAAGGGATAATTTGACAGTAATATCCCATCATTCCTAAGAATACTTTTATATTTTAAAAGCTCATTGGCTCAGGCATCTTAGAGATAGCTTCAACTCTATCATACAAGTGTTGGATTCCTTCATGAGATATGTCATGTCCTAAAATTAATTTTAGTTGGAAGAATATACAGTACACAGGTTTTAATTTGATGTGGTTTTCGCTTAGTCATTGGAAACTGACTTAGGGGTCCAGATGATTGTTAAAGATATTTGAGAGCACTGTTATGCCATTTAAGTATACAATCACATTGTTTAATTTTAGTTCTTGCATGATGGTATCCACCTTTTGTTGAAACAATGTGGGAGTGTTGCATAATCCCTGAGTGAGCTGGATAGGTTGACTTAATCCTTTCATGCAAATTACTGTAACTTTTTTCTTGGTCCTCAGGCGACAGATCCATCTGCTAATAGCCACTGGCTGTCCTTTGCAGAGAAGTTATTTGAGCCAGAGAGTCTCAGGCCAGAGAATCATCAATTTTTGTTTTTGAATAGCTGTTCAACTTAGTGAGGCTAATTAGCTTACTGTAATCCATCACTATTCTGTGACCACCATTCTTTTTTTATTACATAACAGTGGAGACGACCATGGACTCTGGGAGGACACAAGGAAGCCAGCTTCCAGTAGTTTCTTGAGCTTTTTCTTCATGTATTGCTCCTCTACCTTTAAGTCTCTATATGGCTTCAATTGTATGGGGTTGAATCTCCTACATTGATACTGTGTCCAGGCTTTCATGTGATTATAGTCAATAGCTGATGTGGAGAAAACAAGATGAAAGTCTCCAAGTAGCTGATGATCTTTCTCAAGTTCCTCCTGATTTAACTTATCAGATAATTGTACTTGAGGTATGGCAAAAATAAATTATTGGCGGTTAGGCGAAAATCCAGGTTAGTATCAATGGCATGTACCTTGTCAATTACGTCAACAAGATTTAATTAATTTTTCCAATTCTCCTGATTCTAAATGACTAAAATTTCTTGGTTGGTTAGGTTTCCAAATAAAAGCTCAATAGACTGCTGAATGCTGGATTGAAGACTTCTGGTAAAACCCTTGGTTAAAATCTACTGACTCTATTGACTCTAGTGATATGTAACAAGCAGTTTAAGGGTATACTCAGGGCTATGTTGGTAGAGACCACTCTTTGTTCCACTGGTTTAATTTTTACCTTCTTGGTAACATAAAATAAAATGCCTTCTAGTGCGTTTAAGAGTTGGGAAGTTTTTCCATCTTTCTATCAGAGTTAGAATTTTACAAAGGCAAATAGGAAACAGAGTACTCAACAAGACAATGGTAATCCTACTTTCTTGAGTCTTTATTGCCAGTACAAGGGGAACTTCATAGTTAAGAGTAAAATATATCCTTCTTTAAAATTGATAACTTATTTTTTTGATCATACTTCAAATCACATTAGTATATCATAATGGCTTTTATCCAGTGCAACTTCAAAAGCTGAGAAAAACTGATTTGTAAACTCATATTGGCAGAAATGAATATGAACATATCGCCTCAGTGTTGTTCAGACTGGCACTGATATACACTTAAATGTATTTTAGTTAGGGTGAGCTTGATCTTCTTGATGAGACGGAAAAAGACAACATTAATTGGTGATCCCATACTTAAGATCTTAGAGCTTAACCTTTTCAACTCCAATTCAACTTTGTTAATATACCTCAACCTTTAGTAGGAAGACTACACCTCTTTTTTGTGGTACGTTGCATTATGTGTTTTGGGTAGTCTCAGGATATTACTTACTGATCTTCATTAGACTGTACATGCTCAATATGGGTCAGATCAACAAGGCAAATTATAGAACAGCATTGCTGTCCATATCAAAATATTCTGGGGCACCAAAAATATGATTAGGGTAAGTGCCTTCCAAGACCTGAGCATAGTTGGTATCTTCAGTGTTTGTTGAAATCCTGGAATTCTGTTACTTGTAGGTGCTTTGGAACTGGATTTTAACAATATAGCAGATGCCAGAGTATCAAAACTTTCAACGGCTGTCTAAGATTTTGTGGTGATAGGAGACCACAAAAAGTTAAAATTAATAATTTGAATATAGAAGTTATAATATCACTTAGCTGATTAAACAAACAATCCTTTATTATGATAATGCCTCCCACTATTTAAAATACTCAGCGGCTAAAATTTAGAGGAGCATTCATATTCAGAATAGACAGAGGGTAGCTCAATTTAACTAAATGGCTATTTGACCTATCAGAACTCTTAAAAATCTTTTCACTATGATATGGTATGATTTTGGATGAACGGTCCATAGCAGGTATGATGAATACATACAGTAACAAATTAAAATAATATTCCAATCAGCCATCTTTAAAATTTTCATCTCAGCTGTTTACAGGATTTTCTAGTTGTTGATTATGAGTAAAATATCTTCACCATTTGGAACCCCCTTCAGGTCTATAAAAAGGGAATCTATTCTATTAGGAGGTAGCATTAAATTTGAATTAGTTGTGGGCAAACTTCCAAGTCAGTTCGCCTATTCCAATGTGGGTTTGAGTAACCTTATTGACAAATACAAGCTATATATTTAAGGTCTAGGAGTAAATTTATTATACTGATCTGTACTTATCCCCCAAAAATTTAAACTAAATTGTTTATAGTATTAAATTAAATGCCACCAGGACATTCTTCTTAACTAGTGATGAATCCAATTCTCTAACATTGCCCCTTCAAGAATGGTGGGTGTAGGATAGGGGCGTAGAAATAGTCCATGTACTCAGTTTATAGTAACTGTAGAAGCAAGAGATTTAATAGAATATTCATTATACCCTTATAGGTGATGACAAAAGATTCTTCCCAGATGGATCCAACTTTGCCACTTTTGGGAGTGATGCAATTGTGGTATCATAAAACCAAGTCAAATACTTGTTTAGAGGATAAATGCGGCCTGAACTTATTAGCTGCTTGGCCCTTTTTAGTGACAGTTTAGCTAAATTGGTCATATTATCAGATTGTAGCTGAATGATGTTTTGATATAGCCTCCTCATGTCTTTGTCAGGATCGTCAGTACAAGCAGAAAAACATCTTTAGCTAAGAGGGCGGGTAACCCAGTTTCTTGACTATATAGAACGTGAAAAGAGACATTTTAAGGATTTGATGATTACTGATATGATATGCCATAAGTGCACTAGGAAAGAACAAATCTCAGTATAGATGGTATAAAGTGACCATTTTTTGTAATATGGATACCAAGGACCGTTAGCTCTTTCTATGGTACCATTTGTGTATGGGTTATAGGGGGCTAAAAAGGGTTGTTGTGCTCCCATGGAAGTAGCCAGGATCTTGACTACTCTAGAGGTAATATTTTTCCCTTTGTCACAGAGTAAATCCTGGGGACATCAATGGTGAGTGAAAATATAATGATGAAGGAAAGTTGTGGTTGCTTTGGCGGTTTGGGCTTGGAAAGCCATGGCTACAATCCTTTTAACAAAATAATCAGTTCCTACTAGTATGTATCAATTACCACTGGTATTCTGGGGTAGGGGACCTATCAAATCTAAGCTTTACGTGTAGAATGGTTGTTGAGGGGTAGTAAGTTGATATTGATATTTGGTCTTATAACTGGATTGCTTTTTATAGATTAAGCAGGACTCCAGGACTTAATTATGGATTACATAATTATATTCCCAAAGGTACCAATCTTATCCACTTATGTTTTTTGCATTCCGCCATGCCCAAGAGTATAGTGGGTCTTCAGGATAGCTGGTACTCATTCTGAATGTCGAATATAGGGCAGCCAATTTGCCCCTAATTTTTTAAAATAACTCCTTGCTATCCACTTTAGGGTTGCAGGAGTGTCACGCTAAAGTTCTTGGCAGGTTCTTCTCATCATCCCAAGCATTGTTGGTCATACAATCTCTCAGCTTCACTATTATCTAAATGAAGACAGGCAACCAAGTCAACCTATTGACATTCATATGGTGAGTTCCAGCTAGGTGTTCAATCTTCAAAGTATAGTTTGAAGCTTCAAGGCCTAACGAGCCAGTCATGTGGTAGGATCCTTCATATTTTGCAACCATTTTAAGAAGGCGTGGTTGTTAATTACGGTCAAGGTAGTTCCTTACAAAAAAGGGGGCGGTAATGTTTTATAGCAAGTAGATCAGCAAGGCACTCCTTTTCTGTGACGCTGTAGTTGCGTTCAGCTTTTGAAAGCACCTTGCTGAAATATGAAGCTGGGTGATCCATGCCGTTTTAATCCAATTGAGCCAGGATGGCTCTAATGGTCTAATCAGAGCATTGGTGAACAAAATGAAAGGTTTATAATAGTCTGGGTGATGTAGGATAGGAAGTTCTTGTAGAAATTTCTTTCACATGTTTAGCGTGGCCTTTAGTTCAGCACCCCAATGAAAAGAGGTATTCAATGCCAATAGTCGGATAAGAGGCTCATTGAGATGGTTGAACTTTAGTATTAATTGATGGTATTAGCCCAACATGCCCACAAACGCCTGGAGATTTCGTAGTCTTGAAGCTGAGGCATTTTGTATAATAATCTAACCTTATCTTGTAAGGTCTAGATTCCTTCCTGTGAAATAGCATGTTCAAGAAAATCTAGCTTCAATTGTTAAAAGTATATTTTGATGGGTTTAACTTAATTTTTGACTCACACAGGCGTTTAAAAGCTTCTTTTCAATAAATTCATATCTGTAGAAAGATTTTAAAAACCGTGATCCATTAAGATAAACTATAACACAACTTAGCTTAAGATCCTATAGATTTGATACATCACTCGTTGGTATGTTTCAGGAGCATTGCACAACCCTTGAGTTAGTCAAGTGTGCTGAAATATGCCTTCACTGAAAGTGAGATCACATTTTTATATGATTTTAGGGGGAAAGATCCATTTGCCGATATCCGCTGGTCAAGTCCATAGTGGAATAGAATTTGGAACCAGAGAGTTATGCAAGAACGTCACCAATGCTGAGATAGGAAAAATATCTTTTTAGTTGATGTTGATTAATTTTTAGTAGTCCATAACTACCCAATGACCTCTGTTTTTTTGTGAAGAAAGAGAGGAAACAATAGAGAGCTTTGTGAAGATACTAGTAACCCAGCATCTTTTAACTGTTTTACTCTGCCCTCATTTGCTAATCTTTAACTTTTGATTTATGATAAGGTTTAGACCTGATAGGACTAGCATCACCAACATCATTTAGTGGTTCCAATCCTTAAATTTATTTGAGGTGTGTCAACTAGGGGACTGACATTACTGATACTCAATTAGCAAAAGAACCAAATGAAAGAACAAATGGATCAAAACCAAAAACTGAAAAACCCCAAAACAAAATCTCCAACCAGGTGAGGAGTGGAATACTGCTAACCCACCATGGCAGAAGTAAGGGGAGGTTGGGCAGCTCTTCTACATACATATTCTGCTGGGCAGCATCAATGAAGTTGTATAATGGACGAAAGTGGAGAGACAGGGTGTGGGGCGTCAGCGTGGTGGGGGTGGATGTGATGAAAATTCAGTTACTATCCTCAAGATCAGATTGATAGACAGCTTCAGCAAATTCTGCTAAGTGGTGTTCAGCTTGAATGCAGGCTTCAGGAAGTTGGAAAAAATTGGTGATACTTTGTTGGCTGAATTTAGCAGATGGATCAAAATCTGTTAGGGTCACTACATGTATGACAGCAGTTTCAGCTTCATTAAAAAAATTGGTATTTTGTCTTGTGCTGTTTCAGGGAAACCAGGGGGAAGATGAGTGTGGTCAGCCTTTTATGGAATTGAGAGACAGATTAGCCCCCGCTTTTTGTAGGTTTAGGCAATGGGGTGAGGCCACCGCTGCTAAGGCGAGCTGGTAGTCACTTTGGTAGGGGATGACATTGGGTATAGGAGCGAATCTATTAGGGGATGGGGATTTGTTGGGATCAGAATTGTAAAATTTGGCCCAAACACTATTGAGTGATCTTAGAGGTTCACCGGAGTTCTCATTGGTGACAATGTTACCTGATTCATCAATCTTGGACAATAAGTTTCATGGATTTAAGTTCACACGAAATGGGGATGAAAATTTTTGGGTGGGTAAGAGTTGAATGGGTTGCTTGGGTGGGAATGGTGGTCCAGGCCTGATTCTTATTGGCGTTGGTTAAATTAGGTGGGATAATGTGGGTGGGTTTGGTAGGTGCTGATATCCCACTCTGGCCCATCAAATGAGAACTTTTAGCAGGAGGGGGAAACAAAATGCCCAATCAGAATCTGCCAAATATGGCTCAGAGCCACACCAGAGGAAGTGGCTTGGGGAAGGATTTTTGAAAGTTAGAGTCCAAAACAGAGGGGACAAATTTGGTGACCATTATCCACATGAGCCCAAAAGAAATGCTCAGGTGCCACAGCAATATGAGCATGGGGGGATTTGTTAGTCTATGGCAAGGTGGTGTTGGATTACAGTGGCAGTGGTGCAAGGTGCAGAAAGGCGCTCTGTGTCACAGCTAGTGACATATTTCCTGGAATTAATCGCCCATCTAAAGCCAAATCCAACAAGCCCTTGGGGCAGAGACCAGAACCCCTAAGGGTCACCAATGACCTATCTAAGGTCATTGACAAAAAAATGAATTTTGGCTTTGCCAGCCAGGGCTGAGGAAAACGGCTTGATTAAGACTCAAGCCAAGGCGGGAATCGAACTCAAGACCCAAAAAATCACAAGATATGAGATTTTGGAATCTGGCTAAATTCGAAAAATTTTGATTTTGTTAAAAACGACGAATTTATAGCTCATATCAGATTCCAATAACCACTGGAATCTTCATGAAGCAACCCCCTATATTTAGTCCCAAGATGAGAAAGGCTTTGCTTTTCTCAGATAGACCAATCATTCTAATAAAGTTTAGGGTTTTGGGCACCTCTCCTGTACTTTGATTTTTTCCAAAATAAATTCAACTCTGCAAAGTTTTGCAATGGCTGGAGTACGTTTTCCGCTCTGGTTTGCCCCTACTGTTGTACCTGAGTCCTCCACCTACTCCGCCACCTATTCCATGGCTCCGCCTCCTCCTATTTTGCTGCCTTTTGCCCTAGATTTTTCGCCACCCTTCCCAGCTCCCAGGGCCTCATGTCCCTGATGATTGTGGCCAGTTTGGTGTGCGTTTTGTTCCACAGATCTATTTGGAAACACAATACTGACTGTTTAGGACGTCTCTTCATTTTGTTGGGTCACTTGGCCTTGTTGTGTCACCTTTGGCCTGTGTCTTTCCCTCTAGCGACCTCCTGTGCTCCAGTTTCCCTGACACTTTGCTCCAGAAGGAACGGCGAAGACAAGGTTGAGCTGTGTCCCATAAGCTAAAAGCTCTGCCATCGGGTACCATCTAGTACTAAAAAAAAGCTCTGTCATCAACTGATCTTATAAGTACTGGGGTGGTAGGTGAGATGGGAGGGATGTGAAGGACACCACAAATTTGGCGTCTGAAGGAAGGTGATTTTGAGTGGTAGGAATGGGAGTGTTTTTGTAAATTAGGTGAGTAGAAGCTGCTGCTGCATCCTCCTCCGTCAGGAAGTCAGAATTGAAATAGCCCTCTAAAGGGCAGAAATAGATAAAGCCAGCCAGTGCAAACGCAGCAGTGGCTACTTCAATGATTACCTTATCAGTATATGGGAACAAGCGCACATAGTCAACTCTTAGGCAAAATTGGATATATGAATGATGGAGGGCGAGAGGATGGGGGAGAGAAGGGTGGATGCATGGCAGGTGGAGTGCTAAGTCCTGTGGGGGACAAAACGGCCTGAAGAAGACAGCAGGCTATTTGACTCATGTGAATGCGTTTGCCCACAGGGCAGAAATTGGTAAGCGGTGGAGCAGCGCTATCCAACATTGGAACATCAGGCGGCGGATCCACTGACATTTTTAGGAAAATGGGTGTGGCCAGACGGCGGTGGATAAGTAAACGCTTTTACTTGAAAAATCGCTCAAAGTGAGATCAAGTGGAAAGAAGTCAAACTTTTGTGGTTCCAATCCTTCATGTGCCCATATTTAGTATCAGATTTATAAAATATATCACTGTAGGCATCAAATGAAGAGTGAAATTCTCTAAGATCATTTGGGGGTATTTTATCTGAAATATGAACATCAGGAGAATTGCATAAAAAATTTGCTAATAGGGAGGCCCATATCTAATATAGAACCAATAAGTAAATTTTTTTGTTATATTTAATGGGGATTAGCATGATTTTTTTACCCCCTGATGTTTTTTATGATATTTTACCTTATATCAAGATTTTCTAATAGATATTGATAAGTCTCTGGTAGGTAGGGTCTATTATCACAAGCCAATACTCTTGGCCTAAAGGAATAACTCCATCAATGCCTGTTAAATATAACAAACAGTATCTGATGATTTGTAAATTAATCATGGTGCCAATAATCTGTTGTTCACTAGACTTAGTTGATATCTCTTCTGAGGCATCAAAGAGATGCCTTTTAATGTATTTACTGAATCAAGCAGCTTTTATGCATTTTACTCAGCCACTGTGTAATGTAAAGATAATGCAGAATAAGGGTACTCAACCAAGTAAGAGCATTCTTTCTGAGATCTTTTTTTTGTTTAAAACCAGAGAAACCTCATAGTTGAGCAAGGAGATATAAACCTGTTTCATATTGATGATTTCATTGTACTTAAGCATAAATTGGGTACCAATCAGCATATTATAATTACAGTCATACAAGGACTCAGATGTTGCTGACAGGATAAGCTTTCCAATACTGATAGATAAGGAGGAGTATGCTCTGATAGCACAAGTACTGTTGGGATCCGCAGTCCTATATTCTTGAGAGTATTCTAAGTCAGGCGCCAACTTAAATTTGTTAATATGATTTGAGGAGATAACATTGATCGAGGAACTTGTGTCAAAGATGAACACAAAACACACCATCTGGATGAGACCTCTACCTTGGTTATAGTTCCACAAAAGTGAGGAATGAGATCTAGATCCTCCTTAATACAGGAAATGGAGGCAAGTTTTGAGCTGTGTTGGGATATCCATTTTTAATGGATAGTAAAGTAAGAACATGCTGAATAGATCAGATCAACAAGGCAATGAACTAGTTGGAATTGGTAGTGGTATCAATAACCTCATGATACCCCAAGGTGTGGCTATGATAGATTTTATTAGGTATTATGGTCTTATTTACTCCTTCAGGGTTCAACCAATCTGGTATCTCTACTTCAACTGGTACTCCTAGGACATAATATCTAACGTCTTCATAACCCCCTTCAGATTCTTTATTGGAGGGATTATCTATAGAATTCAGATTAGCAATAGAAGATGTGTTTAAGTAAGAAACTTCAGGTTTGTCAGCTTCCTTCTTATGACACACTATGTTAACATGCCCTTACTTGTTACAGTAGATGTCCTTAGGGCGCTCAGTTGGATTCAGGTTTATATTTATAATAATCAAGACTTGGGGTTTTAACCCAACTCATCATGTAGTCTCCAGTTTATAAAATTGGAAACCTACAGCAGAGCCTCTTTGATATCACAAACATCCTGGAAGTAGCATTTTATTGAAGCAATGTACATCGTCAAGAAAGGGTGAGAAGCCAAATAGTCATAATGGCAGCAAAAGTACTGTCATGAGTTAAATTCTTTGAAAGTAACCTTGGCTAAGCTTCACTGTAGAACTTACTAACAAAGATGGCAGCCAATTCTCCATTTGCATGCTATGGCACATAAAGGCCTGTTTTCCTACTAAACTCTGCTTTGAGCCAACATTTTACAATATGCTTTTTAAGCTCCATCCAGATACTAAGGGTGTCCAATTGAGGAACCGTTACTTCTTGGGCCATGCGACTTAGAAAAGTGAGGGTGTTTTTGATTTTCTATTATTGATCATTCCTATCATGTCATATTCATAGAATTATAGAAATGAGGCAATGCTACCCACACCGGTGTAAATTTGTCTTTAAAGTGTGTTTGAAGGGGATGAGGTAACTCTCAGTGAGGGCATGGACAGCAGGAGTGGCCCCATGAGGTTCTTGAGAGTGACGCCATTCATAAATATTAAGGCAGTACAAAGCTTTTTCTAGTTGTTGTTTTAAAGCGGCTATCCTTGGTTCAAGCTCAATGGTGATATTAGAAAAGCTACCCACATGAACGTCCTCTGACTTATTTAAAAGATTGTGGTGTGCAGGGCCCCTGTAGTAAGCACTACTTGTTAGATTCCTGGCACTCTGTTGCTCACAAGTTCTTTGGAAAAATTTTCAACAATATAGAAAAATACAGAGTATAAAAACTCCCAACAGCTGTTTGTGATTTCGGGGGAGAAAGCAGACTACAAATAGATGTAATTTTATTGAAATTAATATAAATTTGATAGTATTATTTTTAGCTTGGTAAAACAAGTGATCCTTAACTATAATAACGCCTCCCAGTATTTAGGGTACTCAGAGGCTAAAATTGAGAGGAGAGAATGAATTTAGAATAGGCTGTCAGATATTTACCTTTGCAGCCAAAAAAATAAGAATGCTGTAGGTTGAGTTCCACTGAAAAAGGGAAATGTCAGCCATTTGTGATTTTCTGATGTCATTAAGAGTTTGCTTATTAACAGCAAAAATATGAAAGTTGAAGAAATAGGCCAAAAGTCCCTGGCCAATTCTTGGTGGAACCCCAATAATAGGGGAATCACCAGTTCAAAACCTGTATGGGCACTAGTAATTAAATCAGCTGGTTGGATTTCTCCAACCTCACCACGGACCTTGGGGGAATCATTGGAAGGCACTCCCCTGACCCCAACAAAGTCCTCCAATGCACCTGCATGAGGATCCCCCCTTTTATAGGCTTGGTGGGGGTCCCATAAGGTGCAATAAATTTCTCAGGTGGTGATTGGCTCAAATTTATAATACTGTTACCTCATGGGTATGTTTAGGCCAATCAGAATTACTCTTCCTTTGTTTCACTGCCCTGAATTGAGTTCCAAGTTCTGATACATTATTCTTGCATATTTCTTAATTCAAACTCATGTATGTTATTCTGAACATATTCCCAAATCCCCCTTAACCCTCAAAATTAATTAATTTATTAATTATTTTTTTATTTTTTTATTTATTGCAGGGAAGGCTGACCTGGGGACGAACACTTCTGATTGTAAGAACGAAAGATAACAAAACTTAGTAACAGGGAAGGCACCCCAGAGAATTGATCCTATCTCTTGTTGCCAGCGGGAACGCCACTTATGGGGAAGGGGAGGGAACATGTAAAGGGGCCGAAACCACAATTAAACACATGTGGAGGAAGGGGTCCAAGTTGATGAACCAAACTGGGAACCAGGAGGAGACCAGCTGATGGCGACGTGGTGGGAGGTACCCAAACATTCACGCTTGAAAAGTGGTCCACCAAATGGGACTGGAATCTGTGGACAGCTTCTGGGAGAGTGGGGGTGGAGCCTGTGATGGCATCCAATACAATTGTGCGGATACTCCACATGGCTTGCGACCACCAGAGCATGGAGGGAGGGTGGGAGAGGTGAGACCATAGATAAAGCAAACATATCCTGAGATAAACTGAAGGGATGTGTCTGATCCTGTCAAAGCAGATGTTGCACCTCATGCCATATCGCTTTAAAATTAGGGCACTTCTCCAGGCGATGGAACAGCGTTCCATAATGGCCACACACGGTGCAGGATGAGTGTAAAAAATTAGAGCGCTCAGCCATATGGTACACCCACCTCAGGCAGCGCCACACATGGGAACGGATATGAGGCTGCAACAGAGGGTGGTGTGCGTATTTCCAAATAGTCTTCTGGGTCTCAATGGAATAAGGGATGTCCATCATGTCCAGGTAGTCCACCCTGGATAGGACATGTGGCCGTGTGGGGATCAAGCCATCTTGAATGGGTAGCCCCCGTACCTCCTGTGTGAACTGAGGAGAGGGGCGGCCTCTTCTAGTTGTATGTCCACAAATACGGATTCTCTACTCAGCGCTCCACATGGAGAGGAGGATTAGTTTGAAGTGGGGCTTAGTACTGTGAGGACCTGTGGCCAATAGGTGGGAAGCCAGATATTTCATCAAGGGATGAGGGTTTGACGGATTAGTAAGGCCCAGGGTGTGGGAGAAGTTGGAGCAGGCCGCGCGGGACCAGTGTTGGGAGGGTAGCGTAGGGGCGGTGACAGCCGCAATCCAGGTGCCCAGGATCTTGTCAGCATGGGCTTTAAAATTGAGCAGGCCCATGCTACCATGATGACGAGGGCCAAACATGACCTCAAGCTGCACTGGCGGTGGGCGGCCTGACCAGAGCCACCCTTGTAGAAGGGCATACATAGATTTGAAAAAACCTGGGGAGAAGGCGATGGCGTGGGCTCCAAACTAGACTTTGGAAAGAAGCATAGAATTGGCTAAAACAACCCTGCCAGTAAGGGAAGTAGGGTGGGCTCTGAGGGAGGCGATGTGCTTCGTCACGTTGTCTTGAATATGACTTTCCATTACTTCTGAGGCATACCCGCCTGCCTCCACCCACACGCCCAGATGGCGGACTGGCCCTATGATAGGGCGTGGCATGAAGGGGAGCACAAGTGGGATGGTGTGGGGTGAGCAGGGAAGGCGGGCACATGTGCGAGCTGATGGGCCGGGCTGGGCACTGGTCGCTGGGGCCCAGTAGGTTTGATACTGACCAAGAGGATGATTTTGGTTTTGGAGGCGTTAAGTGCAGCATTACTTACCCGGGAATACTCCTGGATGAGAGCTTCAAGCGCGCGTGCATCTTGATTATTAGACACCCCAACCACACAATCATCTGCGAACGACATTATCTTGACTGGGGCTTGGCCTGGCACATGGACCCCAGTGAGTTGGGAATTCACATTTCGCAGTAGTGGGTCAAGGCTGAAGTTGTATAAGAGTGGGCTGAGGGGGTCCCCTTGTCGCAAGCCCCTTTGAGGGCGGACTACTTCCGTGAGGAAGCCAGGGCCACGCACTGCAATTGTTGCAGATTCTGTAAGCATCATCACCCAGCTGATGAAGCCAGGGGGTAGGCGGAATTGGTGGAGGCAGGTCCTGAGGTATTCCCAGTTTACTCTATCATATGCCTTCTGTTGGTCCAAGAATACTAGTGCCCCAGAGGCTGTGGACCGGCATGCGTTAGCCACAGAATGCACATTGTCCCAAATCGACCTTCTGGGTATGAAACCAAATTGTTCTGGGGAGATGGTGGCAGATGCTACAATCCCTAAACGGTTAGCCATGATTTTAGTTAAAATTTTTATATCCATGTTAGTTAAAGAATTGGGGCGTTAGTTGGCTAGGTCTAGCTTATCCCCTTTCTTGAAGAGTGTGATGGTGAGGGCCTCTTGCCATCCTGGTAGAAGGCGCGTATCCAGAAGGCTCTGGTTAAGGGAGGCAAGCAGCAGTGGGGATATATATATGAAGTACTCCTTATAGAACTCATAAAATGCCATCAGGGCTTGGGAATTTCCGTTTTGGTGCACCATGGACGGTGGACCAGAGTTCATTTGGAGTAATCAAATTTATTAACTTCAGGTATCGGGAAATGGTGCAGATGTGAGCATTATCAAGAAAATTCGCCATTTCAGCCAGCTGAATTGGGTCAGATTGGTACAACTTGGAGTAATACTTTTTTATTTTGATCGCCAATTTGGCCAGTGTCTCTGCAATGTAATCATCCAATCTCTGCTTTGTGTGTAGGCCACGCTCTGGTGCAGTGCAAAGGATTTTTTAAAAAAATAGGCGGAGCACATGCCGCCCTCTGTAATGTGTTTGGCCCTGTATTGAACACAAACCCAATGTTTGTGTTGCCTTTCAAGCGCGTTGGGATGGGCAGCTGCTTCTGCCCACTTCCGGCCCCAAGCAGGGATGTAGCCTGTGGCTGGGATGTTGGACTCCAGGTGCGCCAACTCTGCCAGAGCGCGCGAGATGATGGCTGATGTAGCTCGTGAGTGTCAGGAGGAGAGATGGCGAGCATGGTGGATGGTATCCGCTTTGAAGGCTGACCATGTGGAAATTGGGTCCACGCAAAATGTTGTAGTAAAATCTTTTGCTGAGGTCGCTGATTCCACCCATGTGGAAAATCCTGGCGATGCAAGTTTGGGTGGGCAGAGTTTGTACCAACGCGGAGCCCTAGCCACTGTGATGGGTAGGTGGTAGGTTATCAATACCAGCCAGTGGTCAGAGAAATCAATTTTTGATGTGTGGAAGTGGGAAATATGGGATCAAAATTTCACCAGTGCAAGGATAAGGTCGATGCAGGACATAGACCTTAATTGGCCATTGTGGACATAAGGCACATCATTTTCTTGAGCAGCGGAGCTTGCCGTGGCAGCACATCTAATAAATTCAAGGGTTGCCTTTAGAATGCAAAGTTCTATGTGGCCCTGGGGGGCGTGGGATGAGGAAGGCCAATGGTCTATGGATGTGTCTAACCAACAGTTCATGTCACCAACTATGAAAGGGTCAGGGGGTAATGGAAGGGATTTGACCAATTAGAAAAATTCCTGACGGTCTCATGCACAGGCCAGGGCATAAATGTTGACAATAGCGTGCACCATGTCAGCCCACAAAAATGTGACAATGAGGACTCAGCCATCGAGGAAGGATTCAGACAATAAAAATTTAAAAAAATTGTTTTTCTGAACAAGCACCCCACAGTGCTCAGACCAGAAGGATAGGGAAGGGAGGAGCATGGTTTTCCAAGCATCCTTGGAACCTCATGGAAGGTGGGACTCCTGTATGCCAGGATGTCCATGGGTAAAGTTTTTTTTGTAAAAAACTCAGTTTCCTAGCCCAGGATGGCGAGGCCTTGAGTCCAGCATTATTCAATGTCCCTAAAGTGAAGGTTTCCCTCATCGCACCTTAGGTGTGAGGGGGTGGGCACCCAGACCCACTAGCCTCCTCTAGATCCCCACGGGCCTTCATGGCAGCGCGGGTGTTTGCAGTAACACTATCAGAAGATTGTTAATTTTAGCAGACAGGCGCATTAGCTTTTGCCTTCACTTTTTTTGTTTCCACATTGTTGAACAAATTTTTTGAGGTGCAGATGAGTTCGGTGCACCAACGTTCATATCAGAAAAATTTTTTAGGTAGGTTGGAGTTCAAATCAGTTCCAATTGGGGCTTGGTTGCAAAGGTCAGGTGAGATTGAGTCACCCTTTGGATCCTCATATTGGGTGGCCCAATCAGCTTGGGCTTCCCAATCTGATTGGTTGGTGGATTCCCAAGTTGCTTCCGCTGTGAAGGTTTCAATGTCCTCCTGGCGTTGGGAGTGTGGGATAGCTGAGGCGACCTTGGCCGCTTCCTTGGCCGCAGCCCTGTGGGCCTGCTTGGCCTTCTTCCACTCTCGCGGGGAGATAGGTTTTACTAGTAATTAGCAGCCTTGTGCTCCCCATGGAAAGGCCTCTTTGGTACTGGTGGTTGGTTCATAGTGAGCCTCCCCATTGGTCATGGCCGCTGAGGGGTGTTCTTGGAATGTGACGCCCTCCTTGGTGGGGCATGCGTGTGCCTTATGACTGAACATGTCATAGTGGGTGCAGATGGGGGCGCGCTGTCCACGGTTACCTGGAAATGGTGGGTGGTATGCTCTTCGATTTTAATAAAATTGGAGTGCGGGATCTGGGTTAGGTCCTTTGCAATCTCCTCAGTTGGGGTCAGAACTACTATGGCTTTGCTGATGCACAGGTGTGGCATCAGCGTAAAGCGTTGCATCTCAAAGGATTGTATCTCGCCATATATGGTAAGACCAGCCTTCAGATGCTGCTCCAGAACAGCACACTTGAATGTAGTGGGCAAAAAGTCGAATGTGAGGAAAATTTGGTTTAATTTTGTCCATCTGGTGTGCTTGGTTTTGATGACCTGCTGCCCTTCAGGGAGGTCAATCACTACATGCACCACAGCAGCTTCATCTGCTGCCTCCTTGTTTTTGAAACTGAGATCCAGCCAACTGCATGACATGGAGTGAGGTGCAACGTACATTGCAGTTGGGAAATGATTGTGCACATCCCCACAAAATTTTTCCCATAACGCTGTTTGGTGAATATCCAGGGACACCTAGACTCCCATATTCCACTGACTAGAGTGGTTGAGAGTGTGGCGTGTTGATGTGCTGGTCACATCGCGCCTTCCAAGTGAGGATTTCTGGGGAAATAGTAACCACCAGTTTTTTATTTTTTTCTAATCCGCCGGTTTCTCTGGGGCATTTGCAAACATTGGACGTCGTGTGCCTACCACCTGTGCCTCTTACCTTACTTGCCCAACTGCTCCCTGACATGGGTGCAGACTAATCTCCTCTGTGAGATTATCAAACTAAATTCAGACTTAAATTGAATAAGTTGCAAAAGTGATTGCAATGAGAGAGAAAAGTTCCCTCAAAATTACTTTAGATATTAGATAGTTGGAGGTTGAGGAGAATTGTTTTCCCTTTATTGTGCACTCATTAAAAATCATACAAATCCCATTTTTACTAAGCGCTTCTTATTTTAAAGTTTTATTTTATTAAAATTTTTTGGGGTTCCAGCTGGTGGAAGCACCAGCGAGCACAATTAAGCTGGTTTCCCACATAGGCAGAGGATAGCTCAATTTAGCTAAATGGCGATTTGACCTATCAGAATAATTTAAAAATTTTCACTGCAATGTGGCTTAATCTTTGGTGAATTGGCCCACAGCAGGTATGATAAATCATGCAGTAATAATTTAATATAATGTTCTAATCAGGCATCTTGAAGAAATATTCATCTCAGCCAATTACAGTATTCCTAGTTGTTGATTGGTGGTAAAATATCTTCACTCTCTTGAAATTCCTTTAGGTCTATAAATGGGTTGTTTTATCTTAGGAGGTAGCACAAAATATTAATTAGTGTTTAGGTGAACTTCCAAGTCAGTTCGCCTATTCCACTGGTGGTTTGGAAACCTTATTAAAAAAATCCAAGCTATTTTGCTGAGGGCAAGGAGTAAAATTATTACTCAAATCTGAAATATTTTGCCAAGAATTAAACTGAAATAACATTAATATTTTTCTAGATACCATTGGACATTCTTCTCAACTAGTGGAGAATTCAAATGTCCTTATTGTTAAATCATTCTAGGATGTTGAGATCAGCAGGCCAACTTAGAACATAGTAACCTATCTCCTCATAACCCCGAAGAATCATTAGTAAATTGTTCTTAATTAATGCAAGATAAATAATCAACTTTGCACAGGCGCTCAAACTATCCAACCCACACAGCCCAACCAGCCTGCTCACATACCTTGCAAACTGCTCCAATGCAGCGGGCCCACATGGAACCCCCTCACTTCAAACGCCTTTTCTGCACCATTTGGCACATAGAGTGGACCGTCACTCTCACAGGCACTAGTCAGGGAAGGGGAAGGCCCAGAGCTCACTTCACGCTAATGAAACCAGATGACCACCCCCAGAGGGACACACACGATGTGGCCCCATTCATTGCAAGAATTGACTACCTGGATACTCTAAACATCCTATACAATCTCACGACACAGAAGGCAATATGAAGGCTAACACATCATCCGCTCCTCCAGCCAAGGGTAAGAGCTAACACTTGGCGTTGCCTCAGAAGAACCTACAGAAAAGCAAGTTGCTCCAACTCTCTTCAAGCAGCGTGCGCAGTGTGTGGAGGGGATGGCACCCTGCACCACCGCAAAAAGCATGCCCCCATATAGAGCCATATGGCGGGAAGTTGCGCATCTGTTAAGAACCCAAAATGACCAGGAGCTGTCAATCTTCAGAAGCCTCCTCGCGCTCCAACTTGAATTCTAATACCACCCATACTCCACTCCCTGATAGTCGCCATTGCACTGTGGACAATCCACACCGTAGCATAGGATGCCTTCAAGGGAAATATGCCCATAATCCGTGGGATAATCAGAAGATTTTATCTACACCTACTGGAAAACTTTCAAGCCTGGATATATGGATACATGAGGCTGAAGAAACAACAACTTGTTGCATCATGGTTCTCAGTCTAGTTTATGCATACAGACCCCTTCCTCCACACCTGCTCCATAATAGGGAAAACCTTTTCAGAGTTAGGCATTCTTATCCCTATACCTGGTGGTACCAGCTGGCAATGGGGGTAGCTCATCTACTCTGGGGTGCTTAAATCTCGCTATACTTCACCTCCCCTATCCCATTGCATATAATGTTATTGTCAGTCCCCTGGTCGGCTTACCTTAGTTAAATAAAAGATAGATAATCAGCAATGTTTCACTTTCAGGTACTCTAGGTTGGTCAGCTTTATAGG
This sequence comes from Massospora cicadina, assembly GCA_022478985.1. Classification (NCBI taxonomy): domain Eukaryota; kingdom Fungi; phylum Entomophthoromycota; class Entomophthoromycetes; order Entomophthorales; family Entomophthoraceae; genus Massospora; species Massospora cicadina. Next base: position 115,302 of record JAKSZP010015817.1, read on the forward strand.
TACCTGACCCTAAGCCAGCCACCCTTTTCACTTCTTGGCAAGGGCATGGCTCTTCCTAAACGTATAGCTTTGGTATGATTGTTCTTTTTTCAATAATTACTTTTTGGATTCCCCAACTTCTTAAGATTCACTTACTTCATGGTATTAACTCTGGATTTAATGGAAGTCTTGTGGGAGTTCTCTGGTTTGTATATATCAACCTCATTGAGCAAGTTTTTTATGTCTAAAATAAAATCTGAAGCTTCATTTGAAAGATTGAAGTGCATGACTAAATTGAGACTATAATGTAAACCAAAAACAGCAGCAGCTACGTCATTGTCCAATGTAAGCATTTTTGAGGGTAAAAGCATTTGGTCCTCAATATAAAAGTGATCCACAAATCAATCAAGATATCATTTTGGTGTGGCGAATTTTCATAAAGCTCTGATTTTTCATACTTAAACCTTACTTGGACCCAATATTTTAATGAGCGCTTCCTTCAATTCACTCCAGGTGTCCAAGTCAACCATATGAGGTATTATAACCTCTTGAGACATACAGTTTAGACACAATGAAATATGATTACCTTATTAATGATCATTACTATATTCATTACGGCTTCATAGATGTAGAGAAAAGATGTAATACTATTTTCGCCATGTGTAAACTTGTCCTTGAAGGTAGGCCAAAGGTAGTGACCTCCAATACTGTGATGACATGTACTCAAGTAGCTTTGTATTCAGTAATTTTGGTAAGTATGTTGCTCTGTTAACTTGACATGATATTTGACATATTTGATCCTGTAGATGATTGAGACATAATTCCATTTCCTCCAAAGTAAGTCTTGATGAGACATCCAGCAGAATAATTGTTTTTTAAGAATGACTTTATCAATCTCTGAGTTCTTAATGCAGATGTCCAGATTATGAATTTGTTGATGAGCTGATGATTGGTATGTTTGCAAAAGTTTTTCTTATCCTCTAATAATCTATTGCAGCAATATAATTACTCCCACATCTCTTTGAAACCATGGTCTGAGAAGGCTTATCTGTATTGGCTTTCATCTCTTCTGTAAGATTAGTTAGCTTTGCTCAAATTTATTGAGGTGATTGAAGATGTGATAAATGTTTTCTTGACTAAGTGATTTGCATCTTGTGTTGCTTTCCATTTTGTTATGTCGCTCAGTAATAAAATGAGTAGACACCTGTTTCACATAGAAAGCCAGATCCTGCTCAATAAAGGACACTCAAGGAAAATTGTTGGTTGGTACTGATTGAGGATCAGAGCTTCAATGGTCCTCCAGCTTATCATTTCGTTGTAGGGTTTGCTCCATCAAGGACTTGAGGAGCTTGGTTTGTTCTTCTTTAATATTACAGCTATTAGAAGTGAGGGTCGCCATTTCACCATGATCTTTGGAGTATTGTCTTTGGAGCACTTGGGAAAAGGCGTCAATTATTTTTAGTATTTTCGTTTTACTCCCTTATGTTCTTTTGGAGAAGCAATAGCTTCCGCCACACACTTGATAACACCAGAATTAAAAGTTCCCATTTGATAATGTAGCTGTTTGATGTAGACTCAATTTGCTTCAATCAAACAGCAGATTTCCCTATATTTTCTGATGGTAAATTATATACCTATTTGTAGGCCATCCATAAGGCACCTTGGGTATTGATATAATGGTGGAGTTACTAGTTGTAGACTCTTAATAAATACAAAATAATATAAAGCGCTGGGTGTATAATTTCATGATATAGTGAGATAGATTTTCATTATAACAGTATGTCTGTGGGAAAATATCTATTTCATATAGGTTCATGAGAGTCCTGTCTTTGACAGATGCCCTTTCGCAGCTAGCTCAATCTCATGGTTTTTGACTCCATGAAGTAAGTCTCAAAACTTTTCATTAGAAACCCAAATTAGATAATAAGATTTAGGTATCTCCATTGGAAATTTTTAAACTTCTTAAGATGTGTTGTTGGGCGAACTTCCCATTTGGTCATCTTTGTTATCATTTCCATTTTGCACCCAGCGGGTTACACTATCAATAAGATTATCTTCCATGGTACAATAAATTAGTAGCAGATATTGATATGCATTGGCTGAGCCCTTGTAGTGAGCACCAGCCGGTTAGGCTTCCATTTTTGTAGTTAATGGTTCTGTGCCTGTCAGAGAAACTGGAGCGCAGGAGGTTGCAGAAGGGAAAGCACTAGGCCAAAGGTGTAACAAAAAGGCCAATTGACCCAAAAAATGAAGCAATGTTCTAGGCTCTCTGGGTCATGCTTCCAGTTATAAATTTTAGTGAGCAAAAAGCACAGCAAACTGGACACAACCATCACGGACAAGAGTTTTGAGAGCTGGGAAAGGTGGCATAAGAATTGGGACAAAAAGCAGCAAAATAAGACTTGGAGGAGTCAGCATAAAAGGCCACAGAGTTAGAAGAGGGTTTGCGCCCCACTGGGGAGCCAAATTAAAGTTGGAAACTGACTCTTGCCATTTGTGAACTTCTAACTTAGTATTATTTTAAAAAGATCAGAAAAGTATGGGTGAACTTTCAAAAGTAATCCTTAGATTCTATTAAAGTTATCTGAGTATCTAAAGAAAAGCAAAGCAAAGCCTTTCTCAGATGGTGTCTAAATTTTAAAGGAAAGGTTTGCAATGAATATCTGGCAATTACAAATTACATTGTGATCATCAAAATCTGATCCAAGCCATAAAATTTCCACTTTTTTAACAAATTCAAAATTTACAAATCAAACTCTATTTCCACTCAGCATAACTTTCCGAGCCAAATTACATGAATTTATAAAAACAAATCAAATTTGCCCATTGTAGTTTTGCTCTGATGTCCTCAGATTCTCTGCCAGCTGCTCCAGCGTGGGGCAGCAGCAAAACTCCCCCTGCCATTTTCTGTCCGGCAGGAAAACGCATTAGGACTGGCTCACCCAGTCATTCCAAACCTATGGGACAATTCATTCCGCCCAAGGACCTAGACGCCCACCTTGCTCATACCCAAGCGGTACCTCACTGCCCCCTAGTGCTCCCCTAGAGCAACATGCGCTATGGCCTAAGGGTCAAATATGGGAAACTATTCCCATACCATGACCAAGCCATTATTGAAATGGCACAGGCGGTGATGAAACCTGCTGTGTTTATTGATTTCCACCCCTACAATTAAGTATTTCAACCTCAGCTTCACCTGAGAAGCTGACGCTGCCACTGCAGCAACTGTGCCCCTGGTATTCCAGGGCACCCCTCTCCCCACAACTTTGACTCAGCTCCCAGAAGACACCACTTTGGTGGTTCAGTTTGCTGGTTTTCCCACCCGCCTCCCCCCTGAGGTCTCCACCAGGAGCTGATGGACAGTTTGGCAGCCTATGGTTCCAACCTCACCTTACAATTTGTGGTCCCAAATGGGGCCACATGACTCGCTGGGTCCTGGGCATATGCCATGATCAGCCCTGAATTTAATAAAATTGCAGTGTCAATTCCGCTGCACACCATTATTCCCTCAGCGCCTGACCATCCATTTTGGGCCCATGTCGAGGGTGGGCAGATGATCTGTCCATAATGTTTTGAGTTAGACCACTCAAAATGCAAGTGCCCCTCCTCAACCACTTCCAGAGGATCAGATGTCTCATCCACCAGCATCCAATCTGCTGCCCACCCTGTACAATTTCTGGTATGGGGCACAATCCTACCTCCTCCACCCCCAAAGCCTGTTGCTGCAGCTGCACCTGCAGCCACAAATCAGCCTCCTCCTCACCTCACTGCCATAAATAATTTTACCAATCAAGAATTGTATTGGATCCCAGTTTGATCCCATGTTTCCTCAAATAATTCAACCAAACCTCAACCGTACTCTGATTCCCCAATCAAATTCAACTAAAACCCATGAGAATTATTGGCTGAAATTGACAAATCAGGTAAGCTCATTGAAAAACCATCTCTGCAAATTGAGCGGTTTGTTATTGCAGAATGGGACACCAAATACCCCCCTCAACTTTATACCCCACAGCCAAATGCCAAATCATTTTGCAGTGATCGCCAGCTTGCAGTCAAAGCAGCTGCAACACCAGATTGTCATCCCCTGCATAAAGCTGTCGCTAAATTAGTAGTGATGCTCACAGGAAGAAGTTTACCTCTTTTTATCCCCGCAACCTTAACCCCAAAAAGTAAAATATCAGTGAACAAGTATTATAAAAATGCAAACAATGCTATCCAGAACGTGGCAACTATAGCATAGAATTCAAAAGCAAAAATAACCTGATCCAACATTGCCACGTTCATTAAACTCCCAGACGCCTGCATCAAAGCTGAAAAAGCTATAACCGAATATCTCAGTGCCATTTATCTAGCTGGCAAGGACCATGAAATTCCAATTATCAGTGATATTAAACCCCATGCCGCAGATGCCCCAACGCCGTTACTGTCAGCCATGACATGCACTCTAATATGGGAGGAAGAAGCAGCTGCCAAAGAGGCTACCAAAGACAAGCCCCCTGACCCCCCTCCCCTTCCACCATGGAGGACTAAGCAGTTTCCGCTGCCCACCTGGTTGGTTGTTTTTCAATATATTCATTCAATCTGCTCATTAGGGCGTTTTGTTTGAACCAAGTAGTTATTTTAGTTTTTAATTAGTTTTAGTTTCAGTAATGTCTGTCCCCTGGTTGGCTTGCCTCAAATAAATACAAAATTTACTAATATTAGAGGAGGATACCCCAGTGGTAGAATAGGGACCTCTACCACTGCCTCCCAAGCTTGATTCCAGTACAGGAACTTTGGGTAGGGGACGACTATGACTGTGTTGGCGTTGTTCAGAAATGCCCTGAACTGAGATAGCAAATAGTAAAGGCGGTCCATGAAGTACCTGGCCTATCATATGCCGCGCATGGAGGTTTTCCAGATTCTATCCTCCTTTCCCATTCATTCGATTTCCTCTCAATTGGTGTGGTATCATCCTCAGGTCAGCCCACCTTAAATAAAATTTATAAAAAGTTATAAAAATTTTACAAATCTGCAAAAATTTTATAACTTTGTATCATGTGTGATTTTCCAGATTTTTGGGTCAATTTCCACCAGATTTTCAACCTAAGACAAGCTATTTTCCTCAGCTCTGGCAGGCGAATCTAGAGCTCATTTTCTGTCAATAGGCTTAGAGAGTTTGCAAAAACTTATGGGTTTTTATTTTTAATTTTGGGCAATTACTTTATAAACTTATTACTTGCACAGGTTCAGGTTTTGTGCAATTTGTCTGTGTTGTATATTGTTGATATAATTGGTTTAAAATAGTATGATGACTTTTATCCATAGTGAATGGAAGTCCTAGATCTTGGCCCAACGCTTTGCCAGTATTTTCGCTTGAAATACTTGTGATTTCTCAAAATAGAGATTCATTCCCTTGTACCGTCTAACCCAATCTTCCCTTAGATTCCCATTGACAGTTTCTCCAGTATAACACAAAGTCAGCAATCCCTTATTTGATTCCGCTTCTTCTATGGATCTCCGCTCAGATCCTTACTCTTTTTCTTAAAGAGTCTCCCAATTATTGCACACAGCAATAATATCCCAGAGAAAGGATAGAACAGTGAATGCTGATAAAGTTTACTAAGCTAGTATATCTACTGTATATTCTGTACTAAACTCTGGTTTTAACTATATCTTTATTGTTGAATTCTAGGGACTTTCTAGTGGGGGTTCAGCGCCCAGCCCTCAATTGACACCTCTTCAATGAGATGGCAGCCGTTGCCATTGAATCACTCATCCTTGTCTCAGCAGCAATGGTCTTCATCATCCTGGCTAAGATTCCGTTGTTGGACATCCTTAAGACCTAAAATGGAAAGATATGTAAAATGTGTCTCTAACATTTTTCTCTCAAACCAAGCGAACCAACCATATTTGACAAGCGACCTGCTTAGGTAATAGGACTTGTTACCCATTAAGGCAGGTCATGAAACAACTGATAGACTCACTAGTTGCAGGCAGCATCACTCACCTCGCAGCTTACTCCTTAAATTACCAATCAGTTGGTGATGAAACCTGACCAATCTATCATTACACCTGATAGTTAATCAACTATCAGACGCCCCTATTTTGAAGGCAACTCTGCCTGATGAGATCTTAAGCATTTGTCCAGATCAATCCCCACCGGATCTGACCAAGCAAATACCCTAAAATCCCCCAAACATAGTTACCCTGAAATAGGGTCAACCAATTTCCAATTCATCTTGCATTAGAGAATTATCCTCTATAAATTCCTGGTAATCTAGCCAGCTGGGAATATGGGCAAAAATCCCAACAGAGACCATCAGTGACTTTGAGGGGTTCTGGCCTTTGCTACAAGGGCTTGTTTGACTTTTTCTTTAAATAGCATTTAATACCAGGAAATACATTACTAGCTGTGACAATACCCAAGCAGCTTGACATTCAATACTTAAGGCAGTCTAAGACTCATGACAGGTATATTGTTTATTTTTGAGAGTGCCAAGTCACGCTTAGATCTCGTCAATTACATTATCCAAATTATTGTAAGCATGGAGAAAGGAAGTTATTGTAGTCAAGTACCAAAAAGAGGTATAATACTAATGATATAACTTAATTTATAGTATAAAATAGTAGATCTTTATATGTTACATTTAACATTATAAACATCATAAGGAAAAAAGTAATAATTTTAGAGGGTAAAATTTGAGTGCGAGGCTTTTAGTCAGGAGATTTACCCAGATTGTATATTGCCTTTGTAGCGTATTTTTGATAGGGTGAAAAAATAGATTAATTTTCAAAATCAAGTGAGACTTGGTATCACTTAGGCCAATTGTTAAGCAGAATTCTGGTTATTACCCTTTTTTTAGTTTGTCCTGATTTACTGCCTTGAGTGCACCTAGTGTAATGGTCGCCTGACATTCCAATGATTCTTAAATTTAATTAGCCAGGATTTCAATTTGAGATATCTTAATACCAAATTGGTTCAATTAAGTTTCTAAGCATCGATTTTAGCCTTACTGACTATAAATCTTTCAGTATGCTAATTGATAGGATTTCATTAACTCTTTTTGAGACTAAGCGTTAATTTTTCTGTGAGATAAATGATTAATATCTTTCCCATCATGTATGATATCCTGACATCTATAACCCCCTCACAGTTAAGGACTCCCCATTTATATGGACTCCAGAAATCCAACAGCTATAGGAAAAAAGTAATTAAGAAAGACTTCACAACCACCCCAGTTAACTATCATGAAGTGAAGTTAAGCATTTATTGTGGCTTGCATGCCTCTGATACTGCAGTTAGTGCTATATACCTGAAATAACATTAGGGTTGGCAGCACCCTGTAGCTTCCTTTTCTAGAAAGTTTAGTGTTCTAGAGTAAGCCTGGGACATTTATGTTAAAGAGTTGTTGGCGGTTTCTTGGTCTTTGATGAACTGATGGTACCTGTTACAAGGGGCAAGCATACAGTGGCTGTGTTTACAGACCTTAAGTTGCTTAATTTTTATTTTAAACCTCATAAGTTGGCTCACAGACTGAATAGGAATCCCACGACCTCATGTTCTTAAATTTTAAGTATGAATTTTTCAAGGTGGCCTCCCTTATTTTACCAGATACCTTTATCCATAATCCACTAACAAGTACCAATTTAGACACAACTCTTCATTGCCCTAAGTAATATCTTGTAAACAATAAACTACACCTCCAACTTTAGCTGTTTCCACGGTTACTTCCCTTACCCCAGAGCCTAAATCTAAATCCAAATTCCAAGGTTCCAAAGCCCTAAGTATCCCTGTTACCTCTTATAATCTGGTGGTAAAAGTTACGCCTTATGAACCAGACTTAGCTACTCCTGTCAAGACAAGTCTTCTCCTTGATGCTGTTTTGGCAGTCATGTTATCAGGTTCTAAGGGTCTAGACCTCCTAGCTAATATTGTTGCTAGTAAAGCCCTTCTGGATAGTGTTTTCAAAAAAATAGGATACTCTTTTTTTGTGATAAGATTTGGGTTCCATCTTCCCTGCATTCCCACAACATAAGTGATCATCATGGTCTCCCTACTATGAGGAATCCTATCACAAAAAGATGCATTAATTAGTTAAATGTGAATATGACTGGAATTGCTTTACAAAAGGGAACCCACATGGATCGAAAAATGCTTGATTCTGCTTAGTTTAAATCAGATAGGACAAGACGGAATGGCTTCCTCAATCTCTTCACAAATGTCAGAACCATGAACATCACTTTTGGTGAATTTCATTATAAGTTTACTAATGTCACGTGATTATGACACACTAATGATAATTATAGACTGATAAACTGGATATGCCATCTTAGTTCCTTTTATGGCAACAAATATAGCTGAGAACATAACACAATTGTTTGTGGTGCATGTCTTTGTCCTGTATGGGTTCCCCATTACATAATCAGTGACAGGGAGAAATTAGTTTAATTCTAAATTTTAGAAGGCCTTGGGCGTCATGCTAAAGATTAAGCCAGCAGAGCATTGGTCTATCACCTCAATAATATGGCCAAACTGAAAATCCTAATCATTCTTTGGAAAGTATCTTCAGTGCTATGCTACCGCCTCCCAGGATACATGAGCAGCTAACCTTCCTCTGGTCCAATTATCATATAATGACTAAATTTATGCTTTGGAGGGGCTGTCACCTATGCATGCTAACTTGAGGTATAACCCCAAATTTACCATTGGCCCTCAAACTTGTAGTAAAATCCCAGCAGCAGTTAAATTTATCACACATCCAGAAGGCTATTAACAGATTTAGACCAGTTGACCAAGTCAACAAATGATGCCAAGAAATTTTTGGATAAAAACGTCGTGAGTCTCCTAGCTATCAGGAAGTCAACTTGGTAATGCTGGATATCAAGAACCTGCACCTCAAAGAGCCATTTATAAAGTTAGCTTACTAGTAAGCAGGGTCATTATCTATCACTAAGGTTCCACACAATAAAGCCTTTCAGCTGTAATTGCCCCCTCACTGGGAAATACATTCCTGCTTTCACTCTTTCTTACTCAACCCCTTTAAAATCAAGAAAATGGAGGAGGCTGAGCCCATAATGGTATAAGTATAACCCAAATTTGAGGATGAAAAGATCCTGGATGCATGTCAGATCAAATAAGGAGTGCATTACCCTGTGTTTTAGAAGGGATACACAGCTTATGAGAACATCTAGGTTTCCAAAGATTTTACAAACTGTTGAAAATGCCTGGAGGAATTTTACAGTGGTTTTAGATTCTCCAGCACTTGGTCCATCCAAGAATGCCGCCCTTGCCGCCATCAAAATCTCCGTATCAAACACAATAACTACACCCTTTTAAAAGCCCCTAAAGGGGGTGTGAGCCCTTCCTATCAAGGAAAGGGTAATGTAAGGTCCTAGGCGCTAGTTATCAAGCTAAGTAGGGCCTTGGACCTCTTCAGAACAAGAAAGAGCTCTAATCTAAAGGAATTACCACACTTCCTACTAGCTGATCTGAAGCATACCCTAGATGAGAATTGAATAACGTCAACCTCATGTTTAAACAACCCCATCTCATAGTTACTTCTATTCCCAAATTTGAAATTATTCATGTAACTTATTAACAACTAGTACAAATAATCAATAACTATGTCTTGACTTAAAAGCATCTTGAATATAAGAGCCACTGAGGGAGAAATCCCTTCTAAAGAAAGGACTCCAAGAGGTACACTAGTTATTGTAAAGAATTTGACACCTTGGATAATCGCATGTCAAAATACATTACCAAATAACTCATCTATGGGTAAAAGTTAAAGGGAAAAGAGCGTTATGCATGGGCCATTAGTATCATTGAGTTTTAGATGATCAGAAATAACGCAGTTAATTGCAAATTAAAGTCAGTAATGATTTATGAAACTAACCGCTCAGAAATAACATAGGCGTGAATTTAAGAGCTATAACCCCATGACCCTAATCTTACCCTCCTAGTCTAAAACAGCACACTTTTCCTAGAAAATTATTGGACTATTTGCGATTCACAATTTTGAATAAACCTAATTCTCTGTAAAAATAAAACCCCTTTCTTACTTTTGTTAATAAATTAGATGGCTGATGGTAACCAGTCTCCTAATTAGCCTCTTTCTTATCCCCCTTTCAATGTGCATCTTCCAAGTTTCATCAGATCTGCGGTGCCTTGTGAACTGTGGCTGTCATTGTGGGTTCTAGCATACCAGTTATGTATGCCAAATTTTTCTTGGAACGCTGAGCTCATGATATGATCCAGTTTTTAGCAAGGTCACTTATCATGTGAGACATTGCCTTAATCACTGAAGGCTGCATCCCACCTATCACAAGCCATCTGTTCAACATCACATCAGGTTACTTATTATTGGTGGCTTTAGTCCAAACATTATTACCTGATGTATCTCTATCTAATAGCTCACACCAAGCAAATGAGACTACACCTAAGTCTCAGGCACTTAAGAATACCAAACGTTCACCTATTACTGCATTGCGGGTCCCTATGGAAGCCCGTTACTCTCGCTCTTATGGTGTCCACATCTGTGATATGTTGATGAGCGCCTTGCCCTATCTACAGTCCTGGGACTTAGTAGCATTATTAAACTTCAATAACTCTACCTTATTGCATGAGCAATTAACATAGCTGAGTCCTTTCAGAAAGACATCCTGACTTCCTCAAGTGGAATATTCATTAAAAAGAATTACGTCAAGACCAATTCTGCTCTCACCATGACCTCAGATAATGACTAAGATAAATCTTACTTTTTGTTTTTTTCACATTTTTATTTGGGGTGAACAAGGTCACGGCGACTCACTATTAAAAACTAACAGCAAGTATTCTTATGAATCTCTTTTATTTAACTGAGGCAAGCTGACCAGGGGATGGGCATTACCAATATGTGTGTGGAAATGGTGGGGGAGGGAAGAAAAGCAATGACTAGATATGATAGGGAACCCCGGGGTACACAGGTTACCCCTGTTGCCAGCTGGGACTGCCAGGTGTGGGGTGGATTGGTGCTTTATTCCAGGGGGTTGCCCCACTATAGAGCAGGTGTGAAGGAAGGGGTCCATGTGAAGGAACCAGAGTGGGAACTATGAGTTTATGATTCTCTGCTGTCTTGGTCTCATATACCCACAGATCCAGGATTGGAAATGCTCCAGTAAATGGACGTGGAACTAATTGACAACCTCATGGATGGTAGGGACTATGCCCTTGAATGCATCCAAGGCAATAGTGTGAATCGTCCACATTGCAATGAGTAGCAATAGGGTGCGCAGGGTGGATGGGATTGGGGACGAAAGTTGGATTGTGAGGAGGCTCTTTGAGATAGAGAAATCCTGGTCGTCTTGGATCTTGAGCAGGCATGCAACTTCTTGCCATATGGCTCTGTATGGGGGTAGATTTCTAAGCAGTGGTGTAGGGAGCCCTCTCCTCCACATACTGCGCAGGTTGCATGGAGTGAGTGGGTGTGGTCCGCCATTCTGTAGGTCCTTCTTGGGCAGCGCCAGGTGTTGTCCCTTACCCTCAGATGGAGGAGTGGATGGTGCGTCATCCTCCATATTGCCTTTTGTGTGGATAGGTCATAGGGGATGTCCAAAGCATCTAGGCAGTCAATTCTGGTGATGGTTGGGGTCGTGGTAGGTATGTCTCTGTGGGGGTGGTCTTCTGGCTTTTGTAACGCAAAGTGGGGTCTGGGTCATCCCCTTCCCTGCACTGTACCAGTGGTAGCGACGGTCCACCCCATGCGGTGGATGGTTCAGAGGAGGCGCTTAAAGTGGGGGGGTTCCGTGCAAAAACTTCATTGCATTTGGGCAGTTAGCGAGGTATGTTAGTAAGCTGGAAGGATGGTGCAGGTTAGGTATTTTGAGTGTTTGCGCTAAGTTGGTCCTCGCTGCCCTGTACCAGTGCTGTTGCGGGGGTCTGGGGTTAGCACTTCCTCTATCCAGGTGCCCAGGATGCAGTTGGCGTGGTGCTCAAACTCTATGTAATCTTATGAATCTCAGTGCAAAAATCACTTGATCCAAAGTTTTGTTAGCACATCCAATTTTTGGCGCATCTTTAGAATCCATGAAGTGCCACACTGTTTGTCAGCCTTTCCAATTAGATATCCAAAGCTTCTGCTTTTGCAACCACTTTTTGGCAAAGCACAACTTGCTATATCCTGTGATAATGGGAGTTTTATGGTGGCAGCATCAGTTGGTCAACATCAAATTGGAACTAAACTCTCTGCTCTTTGGAAATGCGAGGCTTTTAGGCAAATTTACTCTATTGTTACTTTTCCCCAAAAGACTTTCTTAGGTTCCAAATCAGCTCCTTCTCCATCCTTTCCCTTCATTCTTTCTGGATTTATCAACAATTTTAGATCCATACAAGGATTCGTTCAACATGGAGTTTGCTATGAGACTTCTCTCCCATTCAACCTATGACCTAGAGTTCCACCTGATGATAAACTAGTAAAATCAATCTTCCTTTCTAAACAAACATATAGTAAGAAGATAAATCTCTTGTACTATGAATAGATGCCATTTTAGATAAGGGGTTAAATCTTCAAGGAATCCTCCCCAGTCGCTTCCCCAGTAGTCTTTGCCAAGTTGGCGTATGGCTCCTTACAGCCATGTATAGATCATATAAACCTGATAGTGTAACAGTTCAGACCCATAACCATTGCCACTGTAGCAGTCCATTGCTCAAGCAATTGCTAAGTTAGGGTTTTCCTAAGCTTGATATGTTTAATGCCTTCAATCAAGTAAGGGTTAAGGAAGGACAAAAGTGGCTCACGGCATATGCACCAAGTGAGAGGTATTTCAGTTTTGGTTGTTGCCCTTTGTGTTGAAAACCGCACTAATAACCTTTTGGCAACCAATCAAGGACTCCTTAAGGGATCTTAAGTTTTTCCTGTGCCATCATGTACATTGATTATATCCTGATACATTCTCCCAACCACAAGCAGCACAAGAAGGACTTGGTAGAAGACATGGATGTGCCTCACAAGGATGACTTTTCTATTAAGACTTAAAAGTATGGCTCTTCAGAGGAATAAGTAACCTTTCTGTGCAATCTTCTCTTAAAAGATAAATAGCGGTACCTCCATGCAAGCTGGAAGGAATCCAATTGTGGCCTACTATAACTACCCAGAAATAACTTATAAGCTTTCTCAAAAAGTGGTCTTCTTCATGAAGTTCTCATATGCTCTTTCTCAATTAGCGTCACCCATCCATTCACTTACTGGCAAGAAAGCTCTGTTAGCGGACAAGAAAATACCATAAGGCTTTTGATTCAATCAAAGAGTTCTTCTTTTTGGCTCCAGTTCTCCAGCATGTAGACACGTCCAGGCACTTTTTGGCCTGCAACACATCTTCAGTTTCTTTGGGGCAGTCTTCTCTAAAAACATGATGGAGTTGAGCATCCAGTTGCTTACTTTTCTTTCAAGTATTTATCCTCTGAGAAAGCCTGGACAATATATAAAAAGGATCTGGTGGCTTTTTTCTGGGCACTAAATCACTACAAAATACCTCTTCCAGGTAGTACAGCATGAGTTATATTGTGAACTGACCACCAGTCTCTGATATGTTATAAGAAGCCTAAAAAACTGGCCACCGCCAATATCACACTTATTGTGACCTATGCAGCTTAACTTTAAGTATTAGCTTGTCAAGGGGTCCTTGAATGTCATGACAGACATAAGTTAAAACCTTCCAGGAACCCCAGCATAGATGACCTCCCCATAACTACAAATGTTATTCCATCCTTACATATCCTGACCATGGCCCCTCTCTTATTTTCCTTTGCTAGCCTTTCCTAAGGGGCGCCTTTCTTGACTAAGTCCTTACTGCTTATAAAACTTTCCTGGATAGGATTTGTTATACATGAGGACCTAAAGAACAATTCTAAGAAGCATACCAACTATTCCTTAAAGGATAGGGTAATCTTCCTCAGAGATAGAATTTGGGTTCCACATTCCTCCATGACTGGGGATCAAAAAACATCATGATCCTCCAACAGTGGTTCACCTGGGATCCAAGGAGTGCCGGAAATTGGTAAAAAATAAAAGCTACAAATGGCCAGGATCCTCTAAGGATATTCCCTTGTGAGATTTAATGTTATGTCATATGTGCCTGCTCTAAATTTAAGTTCTGTGAAGATAGGCCTCTTGCGTCTATTAAGCAGGATGATGAGGTCCTGAAAATTAGTGTCTTTTGACTATATTATTGAGCTTCTTCCCTTAAAGGGTAATGATACAATCACGGTGGTCGTAGATCATCTTACCTAGTTCACCCCTCTTCATTCCTTGTAGCACAACAATTACCTCAGAGGACGACATAGCTCTATTCATGAAAAATTTATTTTCTATGTTTTTCTCTAAAGGGAGATAATAAAGTGAACGCAGACCCCAATTTGCCGCCAGATTCTGATGTGCCCTTTTTTGGATTTTCCAAATCAGACCCTATCAGTCACCTGCTTATCACCCCTAATAAGATGGTCAAACTGAGAGGGTGAATCAAACTATGGAATAACACCTCCGCTGTTATGCCTTATCAAGCCATGACAAATTGGCATCACATTTTCCTCTAGCACAATTAGTGTACAAAACGCCCCCTCATGTCTTTATTAGCCTCTCCCCTTTTAAGGCCAACTTAATATAAAGCCATTTATTCCAACTTAGTACCCGCCTCACTTTCACAGTTCCAACATCATAAGAGCACCTGAACCACCTACACAAAACCTAAAGTCTATTAGGGATCATCTGTTTAAATAAGTATAAAACTATAAGAAATTTGCGGGTCAAAAATGCCGCCATGTCCATAAACTTAAGAAAAGATCACTTGTCATGTTGGAGGACCAACACCTTAATATGAAATTTCCTTACATAAGATTAACGTACAAATGCTCTGTCCCTTACAGAGTGCTGAAGGTCTTAGAAAATAGCATCTTCAGAAACAATTTCAACTCTTATTGGAAATAAACAGTGTATTTCATGTGCCCCAGTTATCTTAAATGTACCATTCCTATGTTGCCTTACTATATAATGGTTGATAATATCCAGGAGGATGAAGTAAAAGACATTACTTCCTCACAGAAGTCACAACGCTTTATCCAGTGTCTGGTAGCCTGGAAAGGCTAACCCTCTAATGAGAACATCTGGGTGAGCACCAAAAATTGCATCAACAGAAAAAAGCTCATTGATGAGTTCCACAGTTTAATCCAAATGCGCCTCACCCCCCTCCAAGATTATAGTGATCATCCTTGCATTCAAAGTACCAGAAACCTATAAGAAATACATTCTGACCTTAATTCCTGATGAGATGTACCCAGTCCCAAAAGGAAAGGGTAATGTCTGTATGGAGGTGT
The DNA here is from genome assembly GCA_022478985.1 of Massospora cicadina. Taxonomy (NCBI): domain Eukaryota; kingdom Fungi; phylum Entomophthoromycota; class Entomophthoromycetes; order Entomophthorales; family Entomophthoraceae; genus Massospora; species Massospora cicadina. The sequence goes on from JAKSZP010015817.1 coordinate 130,612, forward strand.
CTCTCCTTCAACTAGACAGAACTAAACGCATATTCAGAACATAGAAGAAACCTAAACCTCATCCTCATCTTCTGGTGAAGAAGCAGTATTAGCCCATGTGATGGATGAGTACTATGTGACAGCTTTCCCAATTATACCAATGACCCAGTTGCCTATTTATTATAACTCAAATATCCCAAATAAAGCAACAACCTTTAATAGGAGATTGTTAAGGCTAGAAAGCACCCACTGGCATCACCTTCCTAAGTATCCACCATGCCTGTATCTTCCACCACAGCGCCCAAAACAGGAAATTCTATGAATTATAGCCCTAAATAGGTATTTTGATCTTTATAAGTCACAAATCAATCAATTAAATCACTCAGGAAGGTTTAAACTTGATTCTGGGTATCACAAGCGCCTTGAAAACACATACTAAGGTACAAACATTGCCTCCAACATGAGAAATCTTGCACTGATATAGATTAAAATTAAGCATCCCAATTCCACTGTGATACTTTGCTCAGGTGATCTAACGGGTCTTCAAATTGGATTTTAATCTAAAACCAAGCCCATTTAAGAGTTATGAGATTATTCATATCTGAACAATGAGCGTTCTTTTCTCATGTAAATGCCCACCTCTGCTTCACTTCCATATCCTGCCCTCCTAGTATATATGGTGGCTGGCCTCAATAAGGTCAGTTACTAATCCATAATTTACTATAAGCATATAATAAAACCCTTTCAAAACAACCAATCTTCAAGGTGTTTACCATGGATACCACCTGTAAAAATTTACTTAAGTGGTTGTTATCAGCAAGCAACCTAGTAACCTTTTTACTTCACAGGTTTGGTTTCCTTGTGCACTTTGTTGCGTTATATAGAATGAATTAAGAATTTTTATAGTATAGAGACTATTATCCATAGTTGAGTATGAAGTATATTTCAGCCCAACGCTTGGCCAGTATTCCCAATTAAATACTCGTGATGTTGTACTCATAGGGATTCATTCCCTTGCTCTTATCCACCTGATCTTTGCTGAGATACCCCAGTGACAGTCTCTTCAGTCCAACACACAGTTGACAGCTATCCCTGATTGTGGCCCCTTCTTCTCTAGATCCCCACTCGTATCTTTACTCTTCTCTCTGAGAGTCTTTCAATTATTGCCCTCTGCAATAATATCCTTGAGACAGAACAGCACAATAGAAGCTGATGATAGCTTAATTATAATCTAGTACTAAAAAAATGATAGCTTAATTATATACTGAATGGATAATATTACGGTTCTCATAAATACTACCTCCTTTTTTATTATAGTAAATCCTAGGGAATATATATAGTGGGGAATTTGGCTGTCTAACCCTTGGTTGACACCTCTTTGATGAAATGGCAGCTGTTGCCATTGAATCACCCATCCTCATCCCAGCAGCGATGGTCTTCCCCATCCTGGCTAAGATTCCGTTGTTGGACATCCTTGAGACCTCAAATGGAAAGAGTCAGAAAACGTGTCCCTAACATTTTCCTCTTGATCCAAGCAAACCAACCATATTTGGCTAGTGACCTGCTTAGGTAATGGGACTTATTACCTTTTATGGCAGGTCACTCACCAACTGATTTATTTTCTAGTTGCAGGTGGCATCACTCGCCTCCCAACTTTCTACTCTTACCCAATCAGTAGGTGATAAAACCTGACCAATGCCAATTGGTACACCTGATAGTTAATCACTATCAGATGCCCCTATTTTTCAGTAACTCCACCTAATGAGATCTTAAGTATTTGTCTGGATCAATCCCTGACGGATATGACCAGGTAAATATCCCAAAATCCCCCAAACGTAGTTACTCCAAAACTAGGGTCAACCAATTTCTGATTCACTTTTCCTTAGTAAATTTTCCCCTAGCGATACCAGGTAATCTAGCAGGCTGGGAATATGGGTAAAATCCCAACACATCCCCCTCTTGCCCAGATTTCCAGTGAGAAAAGGACCGGGGCATGAGAACACCGCTTTGGACACTTGGTTGAATACTTCATTGGTTCAAGCAGTTTACACTCATCAATACTCAATGCTGCTCAGGATGACCTTTGGCATATGGCGTTCTTCCTCTTTCTTCTTGCTACTGCCTTCTCAGAACGTGGTCCCCACAATCTACAGTTGTGCTGGGCTGATCGATTTACTCTGACAATATTAGTCCCAGGATCCAGTTTTCCCCTCATCAGGGTATATGACCCTCTGTCATATTCAGGATTCTTGGTCCGGCGTCTTTGATTTCCTGATTTTCTCCTCATCCTAGACAGGAGACTCTTGCCATCGATGTTTGTTTCATGGCTCAATTAAGAATACTTATTTCTATTCGCCCTTGTTATTTCTTTCATAACCTCTTGGCTCAAGTCATTCCTAATTCTTCCCTTAGAGACCTTTTAAATTAATTTTGAGATTTATTTCCCCAAAATTGGAGCTTAATGGATTGTAGAGTGCATAATGTCAACTTCCATATAAATCCAACATCCCCCTCTCATCCAGCTCATATGTCGAATTCTGAGTCATGATACCAGAAGCTCCTGAATAGTTTGTCTGATCCAGACCTCTGTCTCTTCCAGAAGATGAGTTGGGATGCTCGGTGGAACCTCTTTTATGGTCCTTCCAGGACTCATATGCCTAGTCTAGCGCCAGCGGCTAGTCCTTCTGTCAAATTACTGGAAATGGTAACTAATCCCTCTAAAACCAGGCTGGCTATCGTTTTGAACAACTCTCAGCCAATTCTTCCTCTGCTGTCAATTCCAGAGTTGGACTTCAAAACTCTCCTGGATTTAGTTCCTTTCACTGATGCTCCAAACATCATCATAGATGCTCCAGAGATTATGCCAGTTGCTCTGGATCATTCATTTCTTGCCATGTTGGACCTGCTCTCTGAGTTCCTCTTCCAACTCAGTTAATATTACAAACCCGCTGTTCTGGTCTCCGAGCTCACAATTGGTAACATTAGTCACCTCAAGCTCTCCTACGCTGAACTTCAGTCCCAAGTCACTGAGGCTTTGACTCTAGCGCTGAATCCCTCTGATCTTGATAACATTCTGGATCTGGATACCACCGCTTATGCTCTTTTCTTTGCTGGCTAAGTTCTTCAAAGTTAGTCCACAAAGCCACCAGCCTCACCTGGGTTTCACCATTCATTCAGCTTTAGCTTCTGAGAAGCCTGTAGTCATCACTTGCAGGATGAAATCCGCTCCCTGCACAACTATCTCTTTTCTGGTGCTTCCTATCGGTATCTTCTGCTGATGGCATTGATAGGGGGCATGATTTGGCAACCCCCATCAAGCATCCCTTCTTCATTGCCAGCCCAAATGTCCATTGTCCTTGATGGAGCCCGTTGTCAGGCGCTCAGGACTAATCTTCCAGCTCCAGTACCATATTAGGATAACTTGGGGTTATTCGCTGATTGCCTCTTCTTATACTGTTGATTTTCTCCCCACTACAGGGTTTTGCAATTGGCTTCATCCAACATCTCAATTTCCCTTCCCCTAGTCGCTTTTATGCAGGGCTTGGTGTCCACTCAAAGAATGTGGTTTTGTGTAGGTCTTGCCCTCACTAGCGTCTGATCTCATATCAATTTTTATGGGCTGTTCATTCCTACTGCAATCTATCCTCCCTCCCCCAAGAGGTGACATAGGCAGAATCATCCCCATACTGAGGACAATCAATAAAAATAAAAATTATAAAAATATATCAGCTTTTTTCTCTGTGCAGTTTATAATTTTTTTCCAATATCTTTTATCAATTTTTTATCCTTATTCTCTTTTTCCTATAAGAATTGACCTTGTTTTGGTTCAGCGGTCCATCTTTTTTATTTTTTCCCCAAACTGGGTCCTGGGTACTTAAACCTGCCAGTTTTCTATGGTTCAGAGGTTTTTTTTTGGACTTAACCATCTAGATTGGTTCAGAGGTCCTTTTTTCGGACTTGACCTAACCATCAGGACATGACCAACTTAATGGTTTATTGGTCCCTCAGGAACTCTTTTATTTTTTCATTGATCCAACGCTTTAGATACTTAGCGTGGACTCAATTCACAACTCTTCCATCCAAGAGATCCTTGATGGAGTAGGAATCAGTCGCCTTCTTGGCAATCACTACAAATGGACCTGACCACAATGCATCTAGTTTGTTTCTTCATCTGAAACCATTCATATCACAATAGGCAACTCTTTCCCCTGTTTAATATTCTAAGGCCGGTCAGTTCTTATCATCTGTCAATTTTGCTTGTATCCTTTTCTTCAAGGTTGTATTGAATTCTTGCAATTGCATATTGATCAGATACTTTTCAGTCAGTTCAGGTATTTCTTGGTACTCATCCCCAATGTAGGTTCTACCACCAAATATAAAATTGGCGGCAACGCGGCCTTTCTTCAGTATAACAATTAAAATGGCATCTTTCCCGTCACTGTATGATGACTAATATTGTAGGTGAACATCACCAAACTCAGGTACATTCCCCATGCAGAAGTTCTCCCTGCGCCTAGCTTCCTCAGCATCGCGGCCAGCGTTACATTCACCCATTCTACCAGTCCATTCATCTCTGGCTGGTAAGGTACTGACATGACTCTTCTTATCCCCATTATCTTATTTAATTTCAAGATCACATGAGACATGAAGTTGGTCCCATTGTGATAAGCAGGACCTGCAGACATCCATGCCAGTATACTACTTGATCCAGGATGAACCTCGCAGTACTGGTAGCATCTACTCTCATTAGAGCCTTTGTCTTGACCCATCTCATCAGATAGTTGATGGCAACTATAATGTACTTGACTCCCCCTGTGCTCATCATCAGCAGTCTCATCACATCGATGGACACTGTGTGCCAGGCAAATCCAGACCAAAACAGTCAGTATCCAGTTGTTTTCTTATGTGGTTTGTGCAGCTGGCACTCCACACAACAAGATAGATAATCTGCAACATCGTAGTTGATTGATTCCCAATAAAAGTACTGGTGAATATGGTTGGTTGTTTTCCTCAGGCCTCCATGCCCGACAACCCTATGAGCAGCTTGCACTATTGCTGCTCTTTCCAACAGTTTCAGGAATAATAACCGCTTCCCATTGATCTTCTTATATACTTGTCCATCCATGGTCTCAGTGTTTTCCATCACTTTCCGAAGTGCACCTTGGATTTCTCAGGGCTCGTCCCTAATTTTTCCTTTGACCATTATCTAGAATAACTCATCTTCCTGCAGGTTACCAACTGGACCATTGGTAACCACAATAAGCCATCTGCTTTCTGGTGAGAAGACCCCGCTCAGTGGACAATATCATAATTGTAATCCTGTGATCTTAAGTGCCCATTGGGCCAGTTGTCCTTCTGGCTCTCTTAAATTGTGCAGCCAACATAGTGAAGAGTGTTCCGTTATTACCTTAAGGTGCGTTCCATGGATGTACACCCAAAACTGCTTGCATGTGTAAATGACTGCAAGGCATTCACGCTCAGTCACAGTGTAGTTCTTCTCAGCAGCTGAGAGTGTACGGCTCACATATGCCACTGGATGTTCATCCCCAAGTTTGTCTACTTGGCTCAGTATGGCGCCAATTGATGTTAACGAAGCATCAGTTTGATTGATAAACTCCAAATAAAAATTCAGATATTTCAGAATTGGCAAATATATCAAAAAACAGCGTAGCTCATCGAAGGAGTACTGGGCCTCTTCATTCTATACAAATCCTTTTTTTGGATCCTTTAATAAATGGAATAATGGCTTAGCTATTTAGTCAAAGTCCCAAATAAATCTTCTGTAGTATCTGACCATCCCAAGGAACACTTGGATGTCTCAGACACTCTTTGGTACAGCCATATGTTTTATAGCTGCTATCTTCTGGGTTTGCAGCTGCAATCCACTGGAGTTGATTATGAATCCCAGGTATTCCAACTCTTTCTTAAAGAAGTGGCACTTCCTCAGCTTGATCTTCAGGTTAGCTGCGGACAGTCACTTAAATACTTCTTCCAAGTGGTGTAGGTGATCAGTAAACATCTTACTGAACACGTTTATATCATCCAGATATACCAGGACGCATGACAACTTCAAGTTATGCAATATCGCATCCATGGCCCTCTAAAAAGTTGCAGGCACATTGTATAGACCCTGGGGCATCCTCGTCAGTTGGTATAGCCCCTGCGCGGTGATAATTGCGCATTTTTCCTGGTCTTCCTTTGGCAAGTCAATCTGCAAATATCTCAAGATCAGATCCATCACGGAGAAATACTTCACTTCTCCTAAACAATCTAGCACATTGTCAATCCTCAGTAGGGGATACAAATTCTTCTTTGTAATTTTATTCAGCCTTTGGTAGTTAATCACCACCCAGTTGGATCCATCCTTCATCTTCACAATCAAAATTAGACTCGCTCAGGGACTTGATGATGGAACTAGAAGCCCATGCTTCACTAGTTTGCTGATTTCATTTTCCACTACTGCTTCAGTGGTTTTGATCATCAAATCAGTCTCATCCTTATTAGCAAATTTTCCCTGGTGTTGACCTTGTGGATCACATCTCGTGCACATCCCAAATCGTGGTTGTTCTGAGCAAAAACTTCCTGATGCTTTTTAAATAGTTTGAGCACCTCCTCTTGCTGGCCTTCTGATAGATCAGCGAGCTGCTCTCAATCAACCAATAGATTAATACTTTCAGCTACCCTGGCCAGTAATCCCATTTCATCAAGAGACTCAAAATTGTGGAATCTCTCAATTCAGCCATCAGGATCAGATGAACAAATGCAATGATCTGATTCCTCTTGAATTCATCAGTTTTTTACTCAAATTCGCCAGGAGAACTCAGATTTCTCCATGGCCCAGCATTATTATCCCAGGAGCCACCCATGGCTCCACTCTGAACTTCTTTCAGGGGCTTCCAACCTCCCCATACAACAGCTCAGGAATCTCCAATGTCAACCCCGTGTTGACTATCATCTGCGATCCTGATGGTATGGTCCTCTCATTCTTGATTCTCAGTGGAATTCCCTAGTTCTCAAGGATTTCCACTGGCATTTTGCGTCGCTTTCTACCAACTACTTGGTACCAAATGGAATAATGCCATCATTTTATATTATATTGATGAAGTTGTTTCTCTGATTTAATGGAGCTTCACCATCCTTTTGATATACCAATGGTAACGTCTGACCCAAGATGGTCAATGTATTATCCTCAAAGTTACATTTAACTCAGTATTTTTGTAAAAAACTCCGTTCTGATCAGAATGTCATAGTTTTAGTTCGCCAAAACTATTGCTGGTGCAGATACCACCAACAACCCAAATCATAGTGGCAGCGCACTATACGCTTCACATGAGATGGTGGTGTTTGGCCCAGATGTCCCATATTCTTTCTTGTGTTCCAAGTCTGGAGAGATCTTCATCCTCTTTACCAGATTGGTCAAGACTGTATTGATGGGCGCTCCACTATCAACAATAGCCTGCACCCTCACTCAATTCACATGTCTGTCTATATAAATACACTCAGAGTATTATAATATAGTTTTTACTGAGCGAATAGTGGCATTATTAGCTGATCTAGGGTGTGAATAATTTGTGCTGATAAATCAGGAAACGATTCTTTTGTTGTGCTGAGGGGGATCAACAAATTAGCCTCATCTAAACGGACATCAGATAATTCCTCAGGATTCTTGGCAGTTCAAACCTTATCCACCAGTTGTTGGGCATACAGCTGGGAAACTTCCTTAATTATCTTGGGGTCAATTATCTTCGCCCCAGATCTGGTCATGGCATTTACATCCATATTGACCACTTGATACAGCTGATACAGTTTGCCATCTATGAACAGATTGCTGATATCAATTTCTTCATTCATAATGTTGGTAGGAACAGGTTTCTCCGCAGCTCTAGACTGTTCTCCATCTAGGCCGTGGGCCCTATTCCCAAATCCTTGGTGGCTGCTGACTCTTTGTCCTAGACCACGTTGATCTGATCCTTCAGCTTTTTACAGTGCATGGCAAAATTTCTTTTCTCGCCACACTTATAGTAGACCTTTTCCTCCTTGTTTAACCGTCTGAATTCTTCAGCTTGATCCTCAGCAAAGTTTAATTGGTAGCCTATTTAGCTCCTTCGTTTCTCTTTGTGGGATTCAGATTTCGTACTGGATTGGATTTGAAGCTTCTATCTGGGGCATTAAATGTCAAACCCAAAATCTTTAAGTTATCTACCATTTGAAAGGTAGTTATTTCCATCATGAATACGGAATACATCATGCAATGCAAATTGCAATAGGGCTGAAGGGCCACTTGCAAGGCAATTCTAGCATCAAAGTCATCCAATACTTTCACTCTGGCCAGGATTTGTGACTTCTGGTAAAACCAATCCATGAAGCTAGCTAGAGACTCATCCTTATGGAACTGGATTCCCATAAATTCCTGCTTGCGTTTTGACATGCATGAAGGACTCCCAAACTCTTTCATGATGGCCACCTTTGCCTCAGCATATGACCAGCTGTCCCCCTTCAGGTGAGGTAACACTAAAGTTATGACAGTCGGTGTCTAGGCAATTCATGACCATCAACGCTTTTTGATGATCCCCATAGCCATTCATGGTCATGTCAAACAGTTGGAAAAACGCTGGGGCGTTATCCTGATGGAACGATGGCAATTTTGGCATTGACCTAAATTCCTCCAAGTTATTTCTGGCCAATTCTCTTGGTTCAGCTACTCGGCTAACTTGAGGAATGACTTTGGGCGTCATCTCCAAAATGGCAGCAAAAGCGGGCAGCATGTTCCTTGGGGTATTCAACTTCCCAAGTATCGTGTGAGGACTTCTTTCTTTAGCATTGCTTGCCATATTGGGCTCACTTGCACATCTGTGAGCTTTAAGTTCCTCCACTTGTTTGATTAATCTTTTGATATCTGCACTGAAATTTCTTAAACAAACGTGATCCGCTTCTTGCTCCATTTTCAGGTATAAGACCTCTCAAACAAGGTCCCCTTCTTTCTTTTTCAACAAAGTTAAATTCCCTATTAACTCGTTCCTGAAGCTTGCTACATTCTCTATTCCTTCCTCCACCTTGGCGGCTCATTCTTCCAAGGCTGTGAAATCCAATGGTCCACTGATTTTAAGGCATTCTGTTTTATAGTGGCCAACTCAGTCCACAGTTTGCATATCTTGTGTCATGGAAGCGGCTGATAAGAATTAGACTGGGCTCCCAGTCATAATGAGTGAGCACCCAGTGGAGAGCCCAGAATGCCAAGGGCACAGCGGTCCATGTGACTAGAAGAAGGCGAGATCTAGTGGAGATGTGAGGAAAGTATATGTTTATAAATGTACTGAAGGCCCCCAAGGCAAACCAGATGGTTGCAATGGGGGCAACTGCAAGTCTTGTGGGGGCAAACCCCAAGGGTGGGAGAGGTGGGGAGGATGATGACTCCTCCAGGGTTCGCGGTTGCTGGACTTTGGTTATGGGTAGGTGAGTCTGTGCGCCAGAGAGGGGCGGCACAGGGGCCACCGCGCGGGCAGGGGTGCTGTCAGAGGGGAAAATGGACCCGCGATGAGCATTAGGGCTAAGTCCCCCTTGGTTGGGGTACTCTGGAGCCCTTGGGTGGGTGGGATTAGCAGCGGACAAGCCAGGTGTGGGGGCTGAGCTTGCGGGCATTGGGGCGGGGGCGCCCTGAGGTTGCTCTGATAGGGGAGAGCTCTCAGAAATCCTGATGGCGAAGCGAACAGATGGGTTTGCATTTGACAGGTACGCAAAAACAGATGGAGAGTCAACACCATCATTGAGAATGAGGCGGTTTACCACAGATATGATCCACTGCCACGTGGTCAGGTTGAGTGACTGGATGACCCATTTGGCGATCATTGGTATGATTATTTGGGTGACAGCGCACTTAGCCATATCAATCGGCAGAATTTTGAACAAGAAAAACAAACAGGCGGAGTCCATAGCAAGGCGTTTGGGGTATTCGAGCTTTATTTTAGTGCAAAGCGTGGAGAGAATAGATAATGAACTGACAACTGCCCATTGGCAGGGCAGTTGCCTTAAGTATTTGGAGAATCTCATAGTAGGGATGCTGAGGGATTGGGTGATTGGGGATTGGCAATGGGGTTTGGTTGGCTGGTGGGTGGGGGGTGGAGGGATGCCCAAAATCTTGGCAAAAATCAAAAAAATACTTTTGCAGATTTTTCTGAATTTTTGAGGCCAGACTAGGTTGATGGTACCGATCTGGGGCTTGACCATTTGAGTCAGGCTGCTCACATGGTTCAGATTTTCTGGATTCGTCTCAGGGGGCTGTGGCCTTGGTGCTCGGTCATCCACAACTCAGCCCAAACTTTCAATTTGATTTTCTAAGCAATCTGAACTTCCCAGATCCGTTCTGGGGGGTAGGGGAAACTGGTCCAAGTCACTTGTAACCTGGTTCAAAACTTGAATTGAGTTCTGATCTGATTTTTGGACCTGGCCAGTCTGGACCAGCTCCGTTAGCCCAGAATTTGCAGACTGGGCTCTGATACTAGCACTGGCTGTTTCTTCAAAATTTTGGTAAGTTTTCCCTGGTGAGTGAGAGGTTCCAGGGGCCCGCCCATGGCCCCTGGCCTGCATAGTCTCCTGGCAGGTCCCCTCTATTAATTTTACCAAGGTTGGGAAGGGGAGAGATCTAAATATTTTTAGGAGGAAGGGCAGTCACCCAGCACTCGTCAACCATGTGCGCCAGGTTGCTCAACTGTGACAGGGGGTCCACTTGGGCCTTTGGCCCCCTTTTGGTCTGAAAGGGATGCTGCTCCCTATTCAGTTGTAGGGGCTGGTCCCCAGGACTTACAGCTTGTCTTTGTATGACATTCTTATAGATTCTTCACTCAACTACCCCTGTAGTGAGTACCAACTTGTAAAAATTTACTTAATTGGTTGTTATCAGAAAGCAACCTAGTAACCTTTTTACTGCACAGGTTTGGTTTCCTTGTGCACTTCGTCATGTTGTATAGAATGAAATATTAATTGATAATAGTATAGAGACTATTATCCATAGTTGAATATAAATTATATTTCAGCCCAACGCTCAGCCAGTATTCCCAATTAAATACTCATGATGTTATACTTGTAGGTATTAATTCCCCTGCTCATGTCCACCTGATCTTTGCTAAGATACCCTGGTGACAGTCTCTTCAGTCCAACACACAGTTGGCAGCTATCCCTGATTGTGGCTCCTTCTTCTTTAGATCCCCACTCATATCTTTACTCTTCTCTCTGAGTCTTTCAATTATTTCCCTCTGCAATATTATCCTTGAGAAAGAACAGCACAATAGAAGCTGATGATAGTTTAAATATATATTAAATGGATAATATTACTGTTTTCATAAATACTACCTCCTCTCTTTATTATAGTGATTTCTAGGTAATAATTATAGTGGGGAATTTGGCTGTCTAACCCTCAGTTGACACCTCTTCAATGAAATGAAAGCCATTGCCATTAAATCACCTATCCTCATCTCAGCAGCAATGGTCTTCCCTATCCTGGCTAGGTTTCTGTTGTTGGACATCCTTGAGACCTCAAATGGAAAGAGTCAGAAAATGTGTCCCTAACGTTTTCCTCTTGATCCAAGAAAACCAACCATATTTGATAAGCGATCAGCTTAGGTAATTGGACTTATTACCCATTATGGCAGGTCACTCACCAACTGATTGATTTGCTAGTTGCAGGTGGCATCACTCACCTCACAACTTGCTATTCATTTCCAATCAGTCAGTGATAAAACCTGACCAATGCCAATTGGTACACCTGATAGTTAATCACTATTAGATGACACTATTTTGTCAGCAACTCCACCCAATGAGATCTTAAGTATTTGTCTGGATCAATCCCTGACAGATATGACCAGGTGAATATCCCAAAATCCCCCAAATGTAGTTACTCCAAAACTTGGGCCAACCATTTTCTGATTCACTTTTCCTTAGGAAATTTTCCCCTAGTGATACCAGGTAATCTAGCAGGCTGGGAATATGGGCAAAAATCCCAACATCACCACCCTCCTATCATGTTTCCTTTGCTAAGAACTGCCCAGGCAATGAGTTCCATACTCTTGGCCACATTGATATCATGTTGCTGTGGGCAATCTACACTATTGATCTGATAACATACTGGGAAGACACCAACAATGAACCCAAACTTAAATCATATCTGCTAATTCATTTGTTTCCAAAAACTATACTGACATTTAATTCCACTTCTGATGCTCACATGCAGATTCCTAGAGAATTGGCTTCCATTTCACCTCTCCCAAACCTTGCAACAGAACCTGTAAATAATGCAGCCAGCTCCATCACAGCCCTTTTACTTGTGGTAGGAGATCTGGGTACTTTGGTAAACCAGTACCTCCTGAATCTTACATTTATTTGAGGCAAGTTACCCAGGGGATGGACATTACCAAAAAAGATAAAGAAAGTGAACATTGACATGAAGCCTGAGCATGGTCAACTCCATTGAAGGAAGTTTTTCCACCTCCAGATCAAGGCTCAGATTTTTCCAGTTACATCCTAAGTAAGGTTTTTATCTCCATAATCTTAATTAGAGATGTTTTTGATGAAATAGTATGGGGATATTTAAGCCCAGACTTTCTGGGTTACTGGGTTCTATCATATCCTTGGCGGTAGCCCATTATTCTTACACTTAAGTGTATCCTTGACAATCCTAACTGTTACAGGTAATTAAAATCAGTGAATAAAAATTTATATAAGTTAAAAATAATTTAAACCTTGAGGTAAGATGTCTAAAAGAGAAGATTTTGAGGTCTGGTGGCAATATTAATGTTTAGAGTAGTGAAAATATACATATTTTCTTACTAATCAAGTTGATATCTAGGATATATAATATTTTATGATATATTAGACTTAGGTAAGTTTTTAAAAAGTATATATATGTATGGATGCTTTTTAGAAATTAATTTTATTTTAAATTTATATTTGAGGTTGGCCAATCTGGGGACAATACCACACCAATTAAAGGAATTAAAGAAATGGGAAAGGAGATAAAACCCAGAAAGCCTCCATGCATGGTGTATGATAGGCCAGGAACTTCATGGACTGCCTTGCTATTTGCTATCTCAGTTTGGGACATTGGTGCACAATACCAACACAGTCATAATCATCCCCTACCCAAAGTACACCTTCCGGAATCAAACTTGGGAGGCAGTGGTAGTGAGTACATACTTAACCACTGGGTTACCCTCCCCTTTTTTTAGGAATTATATGTATAATGAAAATATACAATTAACTTTAGGTTAATTAGAAAAGATGGTACAATTATAAATTTCTAGAATGTACCAATTAATCATAAGATAAGAATTATTTAATAACTATAATTAAGGTTAGGGAAAGGGGTTTGGGTATAGATACTTGACTATATAAGAATTAATATTTCTAGCTTATTAGGATTAATCTAAGTATAAGGGTATCAAAGGGGTATATAGATGAAGTAGCATTAACTGTAATAAGCTTTATTAATTTAGTAGAACATGATGATTAATTTTAGGTAAAGGTTAGAAAAAGAATCATAGATATAGCTTCATTATAGTTATAAATATGCTTTTAATAGCAAAAATAACTTTAGGTAAGATTAAAAATTTAAATTTAAAATTTAAAAATCTTATACAATCATTTTATATCTATAATTAAAATTTAGGTATTTGTCAGAAAGGGGGATTTATATACAGGATCATAGTTTATAAATTAGCTTAAATATAAGTTATTATAGTAATAGTATCTTTTAAATTTTATTCGAGGTGGGCCGACCTGGGGACGATACCGCACCGATTAGGGAAGTGAAGAAATGGGAAAGGAGGATAAAACCCGGAAAACCTCCATGCGCGGCATATGATAGGCCAGGAACTCCATGGACCGCCTTTGCTATTCGCTATCTCGGTTCGGGCATTGGTGCGCAAAACCAACACAGTCATAGTCGTCCCCTATCCAAAGTCCATTACCGGGATCGAACTCGGAAGGCAGTGGTAGAGGGTCCATACTATAGTAATAGTATCTTAGAAATAGGATTATATATTCATTTGATCCAGAATAATTGATATAGTTTAGTTACTTCGAATATGATATGTTAATTAAATATCATATTTAGATTATTTAAAATAGAACACAAATTCATGAAAAAGTAAGACTATATATAGCTGATTACTATGATTGAAGCCGCAGATGGAAGCTTGTTTGCTATAATATGAATTGATACCATAAAACAGCTTGCTCGTCACTTATAATGTAATTTGTCTGGAATTTAGATTTATAGAAGTTTCTCCAATAAGCTTAAGCGAATCGGTTTTTATCTTTATTCAGCCTTTGTTTTGCTTCCTTTCAAAAGAAACTGGCACCAATTGGACAAATGTAGATGATGAGTGTCATTACGTAGCCACTCGTGGTAAATAAGGTTTAAATTGCACGTGAAGTGAATACGCTTGTTAAAAGTGACTAGCCTGTAGTTTATACATTGTTAGCTTTCGATAAAATAAAGCAAAGATGGCATCGGTCAAAGTAGATGGTTTTGAGTCATCTGAATATTTCAGTCAAATTCACGAATACCTGACCAAAACTCCTTCCGACAAGAAAGAGCCAGTTTTAAAGAAGGTACTCTATAACCTGATTTCTCATTTCTAGTCCGCTGGTGTATATCAGTTTGAAGTCAAGAATGGTTCCAAAACTCAGGTTTGGACCATCGATCTTAACGGCCCTGGCTCTGTTGATACTAAGGCACCTTCGATGAAGCCAGATGTTTTGATCAAATTGGATGACAAAGTTTTTGTACAACTCGCCAAAGGAAAGCTTACTGGTATCAAAAGGAAATTTCGGGTTTTCTTATTTAATAGGGCAAAAGGCCTTCGTGCAAGGAAAGTTAAAGGTTTCAGGAAACATTAGTTACTCTGGAAAGTTAGGTAAAAAACTTTTTTTATTTTTTTTTAAAAAAATAAAACTTTAGATAACTTTTTTACTGAGGCGCGTAAGGCCGATTTGGCGGGAAGTGGTGTTACTACAACTCAGAACTCTTCTGCAGTCACTCCTAATTTATCCGATGAGAAATCAATTGAGGTTGAAGGCTTCAAGTCCTCTCAAGTAATTAAACAAGTTAAATCTTGGATGGAATCTATGTCTGAAGAGCAACGCGTTAAAGAGGTGTCGAAAATGAAAGGTCTTTTCCAGGTTGATATTAAGTCAGGAAACAAAACGCAAACTTGGACTATTGATTTAAAAAATGGAACAGGTGATGCGCACATTGGTGCACCCAAATCAAAAGCTGACGCCATCATCAAAATGACAGACGATGATTTTGTATCGATGGCCTCTGGAAAGCTAAATGGTAAAGTTCATTTAATGTGCTCGCACTTATATTTTAGGCCAGAAAGCTTTCATGACTGGAAAACTTAAAGTTCAGGGGCAAATGATGCTTGCTACTAAACTTGATAACTTATTTAAAAACTTACCTAAGGCTAAATTGTAAGAGTTTCTGTTTATTCTCTTATCAAATATTCATGTTTCTATCTATAGTAAAGATACACTATGAGCAAGCTTTTATTTTTTATTTATTAGTGTATAAATTTTTTAACTGTTTCTCTTAGCAACATTTTGCTTTTTATAGAATTTTGATACGGAATTTGTAGAACAAGCATATGTAGTCTAGAAGAAAATATATTATAAGCTTTTGTTATATAGCACTGAATTATACACAGATAAAGTCTTATCTTTAAGTAAAACATTATCATTGCGTAGTTTTTATTTTAAATGCATCATTGTACTGTTTACCCTATTTTTTGAATTATATGAGACTAAATATAAGCTACTCTATTATTCTAGCTTTTATGTCAATTTTTTGCTTATAATGATAAATTAAAGGGTGGTTAGCCTGGCAGAGTAATTCCTGCTGCCACTCTTCTGCAGGTTTTGTTCAACACATGTTCGAAACCTGTACTGGCTATAAAAAATCTCGGTGTGGTATATTTATCCCAGGGTTGGCCCCCTCAATTACTTTTATAATTTAAATTCATTTGAGGTATGCTGACCAGGTGATGGATATTACAATAAGCAAAAAAATTGGAAATAAAAGAACTCCTTTATCGGGTTGGGACCATCTAGTACTAAAAAAAAGAACTCCTTTAAAAAAAGCTCTAAAAAGTATGAAATAATTGAGAAATTATGCCTCCTCAATAAAACCTTTTTAAAATGGGTGCCATCTTCCAACCTGACTTAAGAATTTTGCTCACAAATACAAATTATATTTTATATCTGTATTGGGTCCAAGTATAAACTATAAGCAACTTAGAATATATAGTGCAGAGTATATATATTATAAATACCAATTATAATTCAGTCAAAATATGGCACCTTCAAAAAGGGTTTTATTGAGGAGGCATAATTTCTTAATTATTTCATACTTTTTAAAGGAGGTTCTTTTTTTCTAAAAAAATTTTTTGTGGGTTTTTTTCCCAAAAAAACTACCCCAAGTTTTTCCCCCCAAAAAAAATTAGTGCATTTTTAAAAGTGGCTCTTTTTCCTACTTTTATTAAATATTACTATATCTATATATTACTTTTGACCCCTTACTATTTCTCTATAAAATTAAAACTCATTGTATATATTATATATAATATCTTATAACAAATATACTAAAATTTATTTTATTAAATTTAGTTGATTTTATTGGTTAAATTATATTAAACTTACTGATTGACATCTACAGTAATTCATTTTATCAATTTTAGAAGAATTTATTGGTCAAATTATGCAAAAATGATAGGCATCTATAATAATTTAAGCTCATCCTGCTATAATCTCATAAAGCCTGATTTTGAACATACCCCCCAGCCATAGGACATCAGAAATACTTTAAAGCTATTGCTTCACCAATGCAGAATTAAGTTTATCCAGAGCTGTATTAGTCCCACAAGTATCCATTGCTTCCAAGCCCATTTTGATATACTTACTAAATTAATGGGCAGATACTTGACCAATACTTACAAAAGTAAAATAGAACCTAAGTTGGAGCATCCTCTATTTTTTAAAAGATGATCATCCAAATTGGTCCAGTATTTTCAGAGTTATGCATGAACAAACAGAATTAAACAAAAAAAATACATACAGGTCAAATTGATAACCTCCTTTTTCAAAGTTGTTTAAAAAGAAAAAGAACCAAATGAATGAATTGAATGGGGCAATAACCAAACAAAAAAGCTCTAACCAGGTAGGGAGCGGAAACTGCTAACCCACCATGGCAGAGGGTGAGGGGGTCAGGTGGCTCTTCTGCAGACATACTCTTCATGACAATATCATGATAATTGTAGAAACAGACTAAAGTGGAGAGCCAGAGTGTTGAGGCATCAGCATAGTGTGGGTGGTGTCAATTACTTTTATAATGATAAATTAAAAATATGGAAACCAAACCTTATATCACTAATTTATGTTTTTTTTAGTACTAGATGGTCCCATCACTAATTTATGTTTTCAAAGTAAGAAATTTGGTGCTATATGCACAAATTTTGCTTACTTTAAATAAATAAGATTTAGAAATATGCACTCATAATTTTTTTAGAGAGGCTGACCATGATACTGATACTAACAAAACAGTACAATTCTACTTTAATGCTCATTTATATTTTATATGCATCTGTGTAAATTTACTATATCCATAGATGCAAATGTATTTTTATTAATATGAGGATGGCTGACCAGAGGACAGAAAAATCCAATATGTAGGAGCAGGGAAAGTGGAAAACAGAATTGGGAAGAGAGCGCAGAACAAAGGAACTCAAAAGATATGACTTGGCACACTTTAGTGTGGCTGGGGGGCCACAGGTGGTGGGTGGCTAGACCTTGAGTGGCATGGCAACTCATGGGCTAGTAGGGTGTACCACCTATGAAGACTGTGAGGTTTTCAATGTCATAACGAAGGAACCAGATTGGAATCCAGGTGCCCATCCGTTTCTTCCATTTGTGTTGGAGTGAGCCAAACAGCCAGGCTTGAAAATGGTCAGCCAAATGGTTGTGGAACCTGATGATGGCTTTGTTAAGATTGTGGAAGATCCCGTTGAAGGCGTCAAGGGTAATTGTGTGAATGGACCATATTGCAATGCACACAATTAGAGCCCTCAGTGTCTGGGGGATAGATGAGGCCATATTGAGTGCCATGATATAGTGGGATAGTCAGAATTTGGTTGTAGGTGATTGTTGAAACAGGTGCATCACATTGGCCCAGATATGCGCAGATGGCGGGCACTCTTCCAGGCGGTGTGCTAGTGTGTTGGGTCCACCACAGATGGCGCATGTCTCAAACATTGAGAAAGTACGGTCAGCTGTTCTATATGTACAGCGCATGTATCGCCACATTGTGGAGCACACTTGTGGGGATAGGAGGGGGCAAGTGACGAGGTTCCACACCTGTTTTTGGGTGTTCAAGTCATATGGGATGTCTTGGTGGTCTAGGTAGTCAATCTTGGACAGAGGGAAGGGTGGTAATGGGGCAGGTACATTAGACACTGTTTGTCCTCTGTGGAGTTGCACATATCCAGTTTGAGGGTGAATGTCTTTGGATTGCTGTGCATAGAAGAAGCTCCAATCCCCTTGTCTTAGGTTGTATAGGATGCATTTGAAATACCGATTGGTGTTGTGTGGTCCAGTGGCATTTGGGTGAGTTACAAGGTACTTCATTAGGGTTGCTGGGTTGGAGGGGGACCTCAGATGTAGTGCCCTTGCAAAATTGGTTTGGGCTGCCTTGGCCCAGTGGGGGGATGGTGGGTTGGGTGACGTTGTGGAGGCTATCCATGAGCCTAGGATTTGCGTAGCTCTTTCTGTGAAGTTGAGCAGCCCCATCCCGCCTCTCTTCTGTGGGCCATACATGATCTCCAGCCTGACAGGTGCACGGTATCCAGACCATAGCCAGTTCTGCAGGAGCTTGTAGACTGCGTTGGTAAAATTGGCGGAGAAGGGGATCGCGTGTGCATCAAACCATAACTTTGATAGGATCAGGGAGTTGGCTAACACAACTCTTCCAGTTAGGCTGGCTTTACTCCTCCGCGTACATGTCATTCTTTTTGTGATATTGTCCAAAATGTTGGTTTCAATGGTGTCAAGTGCATATCCACCAGCTTTGAGCCATATGCCCAGATGACGGACTGGGTTGGTGGCAGGGTGGTGTGCAAAGGGTAAACACAGTGGTTTTACTGGCTTGGATCGTTGTTGTGTGGTTGGATGTGTGGTTGGTTGGTTTGTGTGGTGGTGGGAGGGTGGGGCCCAGTTTGAACTAAATTTGCCCATAACAATTACCTCTGTTTTCTGTTTGTTCAGCATGGCGTTACTCACTGACTCATACTGATGAATAATGCGCTCAATAGCCCTGGCATCCCTATTGCCTGAGACTCCAACAACGCAGTCATCAGCAAAGGCGAGCATTTTGGTTGGTGGTTGTCCCTCCAACCTGATTCCTGTGAGCTTTGAGTTTGCAATGCGGAGGAAGGGGTCAAGGGTAAAATTGTATAGTAGGGGGCTAAGCGGGTCACCTTGTTTAAGGCCCCTTTGGGGGTGATGGTGTCAGTTAGGAAACCTGGGCCTCTGATTGCAAACCTGGCTGAGCGCGTTAGGAGGAGCGCCCAGTTTATAAAGTGGGGTGGTAGGTTGAAAGCCTTCAGACATTGTTCTAGGTATCCCCAGTGTACTCAGTCATATGCTTTCTTTTGGTCCAGGAAAGCAAAGGCAGCTGTGGGATTAGTTTGGCATATGTTGGCAATTGTGTGGATATTATCCCAAATTGAGCGATTTGGGATGAATCCAAATTGATGGGGGAGAGGGTTGTCTGAGCAATGCAACCCAGACGTTTGGCTAAAATTTTAGTTAGTATTTTAGTGTCAGTATCGGTGAGAGCAATTGGGCGCCAGTTGTTTAGATCTGCCTGATCTCCTTTTTTGAAAAATGTGACCACGTATGCATCTTGGCCACCAGGTAGAAGGGATATGTCTTCCAGGCACTTATTCATAGTTGCCAGTAGTTTTGGTGCGATATGTTTAGTATATTTTCTTAAAAAATTCATATGGAAGGCCATCAGGCCCAGGGAACTTGTTGCATGTGGTTGATCTTATTATCTCCCATAGTTCATCTTTAGTTATGGGTGCTGCAAGGTCTGGTTGGCCAGCTATAGTATCAATATTAGTAGATGATAGAAATTTTTCAATTTCATTAGGTGATGCGAAATCTGCCGTGTACAGGTCAGTGTAAAATTGGTGTAATTCAGCTGATATTTCCGATGGTGTAGATGCCATTGTGTCATCTGCTCGGCGGACCTGTGTGCAGGTCGCTGATGTTGAAATTGGTTTAAAATGGCGGAAAAATTGGGCCATGTGAGTTTCTCCAGATAAAATGTATTTTGATTTTATAGCATACTTCAGTGTAATGCTGGTGTTTCCTAAAGAGGGAGTTTACCTGTGTCAATAGCTGGAACCACAGGTGGCCCCATTGGGGGGTGTATCCCTCACGAGGTGTGTTGTTTTCTAAGTGTTGAAGCTGTCTGATAGCCTTGTTGATTGTCGCGGACATTGCGGCTGTTTTTCTAGAGTTTAGGTGGCAGGCTTTCTTAGTTGCACAAGCCTTGAATATTTTCCACTCGGTGATAGGATTCCCATCAGGTGTTTGTCTTTCTTGCTGTGTTGTTAGCACCATCTTGATCCAAAGTTTAAGCTCCAGAAGGTGGATGTTGCTCGGGTGAACTCTGTGCCAGGTTGGTGGCTTTTGGTATTTTTCTGAGGACGATATTGCTATTGAGACCATTTGATGGTTAAAGAAAGGGATAATTGTTATTGTAAAGTTTGATACTCGGTGCCAGAAGTCTACAGGGGTGAGCATCAGGTCAATCTGGGTCATTGAGACCAGATGGTTATTGTTGTGGTGGGGCCTTGTCATGTTGGCCAGGGTGGGGGCTTGTTTGGGAATGGTGTTGCATAGGCCCAACGTTGCCTTTAGTATGCGTAGTTCTGTGTGGCCGCGGGGTATAGCCCTAGACTTGGGCCAGCGGTCAGTATTGGTGTTAAGCCAGCAGTTGAAATCTCCTGCAAAAAATGTTGTCTCAGAGAAATGGATTGAGAGGATATTGGAAAAGAGTTTTTGGCGGTCATTCAGATCATTTAGGGCATACACGCATGCCACAGCAAACTTCTCTCCATTCCACTCGAGGTTTGCTAGGAGCAGCTGTCCCTCCAGGTGGGAGGATGTGCTTTGGATTTTTACTGGAGGGTTACAGTTTGTTCAAATTACCATCCAACAATGGTGTGTCCAAAAGGATTTTGCTGGAAGGAGCATGGTTGACCATGACTCCTCCTCACCCAGTGGACAGTGGGGTTCTTGGATGGCCAAGATGTCCACGGGGATATTGCGCAGGAAAGCCATTTTTTGGCCTGGGATGTGGGGGCCTTGGATCCCGCAATGTTGAGCGTCCCTATGTTGATTGCAGTAGTCCACACATCAGGAACGCTGGGGTGACCCACTGAGGTCACCCAGTTCCTTATCGTGAGTCATACTGCAAGTATGGGGTCGACTAGCCAGATTTGTTCCAGTGTGTTGGTCGGCGGCCTTGGTGCTGGCATTGTTCAGTTTTTTCTGGCTTGGATTACTCCGTGGATTTTGGGTCTGGCATGGGTTGGCTTTTGCCTCATTAAAATTTTTTTTGCCATTTGCCTGTGGGTTTGATGGGCAGAAACTAGGAGTTGGGGTGGTTGGGTCTTGTGCATAGGTGTTGTTGCATTGTTATTGGCTAAAGTGGTCTTCCATATCATCGCCTATCACATGTGATTGGCTGGGAGGATCCCCAGTGGTGCAATGTGGATCTGCTCCCACTTGGTTGGAGGTGTTTGATTGGTTGTGTCCAAAAATTTCATCATTTTGGTTGTGTTGGGTTTTATGTGGAGGATCTGATTGATTATTCCGCTGTGCTGCCATGGCATCCGCCTGAATTTGTTCCATGGAAATTGTGGTGTGAGTTTGGGTCTCGGCGGAATTCGTGGCCTGCTTGTGAGTGGTCTGTGCATGACGGCGGTCCTTGCGCGAGATGGGCTCAACCAAAGCAATATCAGCTCTTTCACCCCAATAGAAGGCAAAAGTGGAGTCCTTAATTTTGCCAAAAGTTGTGCTTGTTTCATCCATTTTAGTCCTCAAAAATTATGGTGCTTCAATCCCGCACTTGACAGGGCATGCATGGTCTTTGTGGCCTATTGCTGAGCAGAATTTGCAGATAGGTGGGGTATGTTCTGGTGTGATATGGAAGGGGCGAGATATGCTACCATTGGGGAGGTTGATGGTCACCATGCGGGGAATGAGGGTGATATCCTTTGCCATGTCCTGATCCAGTTCAATAATGGCTATTGCCTTTCCTGTGCACAGGTGGGGCAGGAGGGGGAATTTTTCAAATTCAAACTGTTTGATAACTCTGTAACCTTTGAGGCCCCCGCGGAGTTCATCTGCGAGGATATTATGGTGCACGGTGCTCAGGAGTCAGTCAAATACAATGAATAGGTCATTTGCCTCATTCTATCACGTGCGCACTGTGCAGATGGTGCAGTCTTCATTGTTGATTTTTTGGAGAATTTAATTTTTGCTTTATCTGCCGCTTCTTCCATGGACATGAACCCGACGTCCACCCATCCTCTGTGTAGATTTTTGTAATTTACTGAGACAGTGTTCAGGAAAGTCGTGGAGAAGGCCTCCCCCATTTTTTCCCATAATTCAAGGGAAGTATCGCTGACCATAATTCTAAGGCTGTGCTCAAGGGAGGACAAGGGTTGGGAGTGTTTAATTTTGGTATATGCTCCCAATTTTGCAGGAATTGCAAAACTCCAGGTGCAGTGCTGTACTCACCCTTTTTGGTGGGAGGGTGTGTCAACATTCCACCAAGGTGTTTTTCTCCAGCGGGTTGGGAGGGCTTTGGGCCTTTCGTGCTGGCCACTTTTGCCCAACTTGTATTGTTGCGGACAAATTTGTCATATTCCAGGTTGATTGTCAATCTTGGAGAAATTGTGTAGAATCATGTTACTAAAAGTGATAATAGCGGTAAAGAAAAGCTTGATGGATTTAGATGCAAATGTATAGTTTACTGATTTTATAGTGAAATAGCCATTTGCTTTTAAGTTTTTATACTGGTATATTTTATTTTTTATTTAACTGAGGCAAGCCAACTGGGAGATTGGCATTACTAATATGTGTGTAGAAATGGGAGGGGAGGGAAGAAAAGCGACAATCAGAGAGGATTGAGCACCCCAGGGTACACAGGTTAACCCTGTTGCCAGCTGGGACCACCAGGTATGGGGATTGGTGCTCTACTCCAAGGGGGTTGCCCCGCTATGGAGCAGGTGTGAAGGAAGGGGTCTGTGTGAAGGAACCATAGAGGGAACCATGACTTTATGAGTCTCTGTTGCCTTGGCTTCATATACCCATAGAGCCAGGCTTGGAAATGCTCCAGTAATTGGACGCGGAACCTATTGACAACCCAATGGATGGTAGGGACCATGCCCTTGAATGCATAAAGGCAATAGTGTGTATTGTCCACATTGCAATGGGTATCAATAGGGAGTGCAGGGTAGATGGGATTGGGAATGCAAGTCAGATCACAAGGAGGCTCTTTGAGATAGAGAAATCCTGGTCATCTTGGATCTTGAGCAGGCATGCAACTCCTTGCCATATGGCTCTGAATGGGGGGCAGGTTTCTAAGCGGTGGTGTAGGGAGCCCTCTCCTCCACATACTGCGCAGGTTGCATGGAGGGAGTGGGTGTGGTCCGCCATTCTGTAGGTCCTTCTTGGGCAGCGCCAGGTGTTGGCCCTTACCCTCAGCTGGAGAAGTGGATGGTGCGTTATCCTTCATATTGCCTTTTGTGTGGCTAGGTTGTAGGGGATGTCCAAAGCATCTAGGCAGTCAATTTTGGTGATGGTTGGGGTCATGGTAAGTATGTCTTTGTGGGGGTGTTCTTCTGGCTTTCATAACATGAAGTGGGATCTGGGTCATTCCCTTCCCTGCACTGTACCAGTGGTAGCGATGGTCCATCCCATGTGGCGGATGGTTTGGAGGAGGCGCTTAAAGTGAGGAGGGGTTCCATGTGGGCCTGTTGCATTGGGGAAGTTAGCGAGGTATGTTAGTAAGCTGGAAGGGTGGTGTGGGTTAGGTATTTTGAGTGCCTGCATGAAGTTGGCCCTTGCTGCCATGGACCAGTGCTGTTGTGGGGGGTCTAGGGTTAGCACTTCCTCTATCCAGGTGCTCAGGATGCTGTTAGCGTGGTTCTCAAAGTCTATCAGGCCCCTGCCTCCACTGGAGCGTGGGCCATATAGCGTTTCAACCTGGATGGGTGGGCGGGATCCAGGCCACAGCCAACCCTGGATGAGCGCACATATCAACATTATAAAGGTGGGCAAGAAGGGGATCGCATGTGTGGGAAACCCTAGCATTGGGAGGATGAGCAGTTTGCAACTGCCACTCGCCCCATTAGCCTATGAGGATCTACCCTTAAGTGAGGCGATTCTGTTGGATATCTATTGCAGCAGGTTTTCAATCATCTCATTTGCATACACCCTGTTTCCAACCATATCCCAAGGTGGCGGACAGAGGTGGTGGTGAGAGGTAATGCAAAGGGTAGGACAAGTGAGTTTTTGCATCTTAAGTTGTGTGTAGTGGGGGATGTGGTCCAGCTGGTGATGTATTTGCCAAGGAGGATTATTTCAGTTTTCCATTTATTAAGCAATGCATTACTCACCATGGAGTATTCCTCTAGGGTGCGTTCCAGCTGTCGGGCATCATTGTTGTCAGCTATACCTGTTACACAGTTGTCCGCAAAGGCTAGTACCTTGACTGGGGGCTGGCCTTGTGCCATTATGCCCCTAAGGTGTGAGTCAGCAACGTGGAGGAGTTGTCAGGGTAAAGCCTGACATTAGAGGAATTTCTGAGATTTCAGATACAATTCTTCATATCAAGAGGATTTGTGATGAAGTTAGATCGATTATTTGCATATCAAATAATGATTGCAATGAGTTTCATTCATTTAATCTTCTAAATTACCCTAATTGCAATGATATTGATTAAATTAATCGCACAAAAACAAATTTACAATGAGACTGAGACAATTCCTACTGTTTTCAAAATCACATGCAAGGCGCAATCCCATAAGCTCAAAAAATTGTAGTGATCCATTCAAATAATCAATTAAGCTTAGGAAAGTCTAGGAAGTTGGATGGGATATAAAACTAGACTATTTAGATGGTTAGTCTTTGCAGTCAATAAAATATTGTCATATGCTAAACTTTTTAAATACATATTTTCATTATAACAGTTCCATATACCGTATATTTAACAAGCTATACAGTTTAACCAATTATTCCATAAAACTTATAACCATGGGTGCAGAAACACCTATACCACAAAAAATCCCTCTTCCATCACTTCCACGTCCAAACATAGCTGGTGTACTAGCCTTAACAGGGATGGGAGTGGTTGAAGCAATCCTTCCTTCTTTAGGGTTAAACTGCCCAATTGCCCTTGCCATTCTTTACATGGTACGCATTTCCCCTTTGTTATACTGGACCTTTAGCTCAGGGCTAGCAGGTTCACGGCTTGCTATGACAAACTGGGATAAAGTAGTATTAGTCCCTGAAAATTTGACCGCCAAGTTTTACAAAGTATATCCTGCCGCGTTTTTATTACTGGTAGCTTTATCATTTGCTTTATTGATGAAAGGTTACCAGACAATGACACGGATGTTTTTCTCCATAAAACAAGATGATTCAATTTATAAAGAAGCAATAGGACCAAGTCAAGTTTAAACAGTGACTGTGGCTAACCATGCGCCCATGAACTATCCTATGGTTCCATTACCTCAAAAATTAACATTAACTGATGTGAAAGGAGGAATTACATTGTTGGGGGCGCATTTTAAAGCATATCCTGAGAACTACTCAGATGATGCACGGAAGGTAATGGTGGTGGGTTCTCAGCTCTCTGGAGATGCTTTGGGTTGGTTTACCAAAGCTTTGGAAGAAAATGAGAATTTGTGCATGAATTATGAAGAGTTTAAAAGCCAGTTGCTGGATGCAGCAACTCCTGCTAGTACCAGATTACAGTCACGCATTGCTTTGATAAACCTTTGGCAGGAAGGTCAAACTGTTGAGAGATTTAAGAAAAAGTTTCTTGAGATCTTCCAGAAGACTGAGTTAGATGATGAAATGGGATCACTTTACTTCAGACAAGGGTTAGAAAGTCATATGTCAGATTTGATCAGACACCACCCCATCACCCTGCCTTTAAAAGAATTGCTTGGACTCACTGCAAATCTGGTTATGGGTAGAACTCCCATGTGGCAAGAGTCTCCTTACAAAAAGCAAATTACCAACATGAGCCATGAGGAATATCAACGTCATCACAAGGAAGGATTGTGCTATTTTTGCCATAATCCTGGTCATTTAGCTTACCAATGTCCAAAGAAAGATAAAGCTTCATCAGTTGCCTTTGCAATAAAAAATGAAACTAAATCTTACCCCGTTTTTCCTATACGTTTGATAATGGGAGATACTATATTCCATGCTGAGGCTTTACTGGATAGTGGGGTCTCCAGGAACTTTATATCAGAGGAAATGGTAAAAAAGTTGGGATTTCCAACTGGGACTAGAACACTGACCATAACCCTGGGAAATGGGGAGCAGTCCATTGCCTACTGTTGTGCACATCCTATAAGTCTATTAGTCAGTTCTCTGAAAATTAAAATTGAATTTTGGATTTAAAGAGTACTCCCCAGCCTGTAATCCTTGGATTTCCATGGTTAGGCCAGATGGAACTCCAACATGACTACGGCAAAAACACTGTCAAAGTTGAAGCGAATGGAAAGAGAGAAGAATGGGCTTTGAGTAAAGGTATGTTTCAAGGGTTGTATGCTGCAGAATCTCCCAAGGTTCTATTGGAGGCATGCAAAGGAATGATTCCAGCATATCTTAAAGCATGGCCTGAAGTGTTTAGTGAAGAAGAGGCGAAGATTCTGACATCCCATAGCCTTTTTTATCATTCAATAGACTTGGTAAAAGGAAGCAGCCTACTCATGGATCAATATATAGCTGCAACCAACGGGAACAGGTGGCATTACGCGAGTACTTAAATATTATGTTGGAAAAGGGTTTCATTCGAGTTTCTTAGTCTCCATGTTCATCTCCACTTTTATTTGTAAGCAAGAAAGATGGAGGTTTGCGACCCTGCATAAATTATCAAAAGTTGAATGATATCACCATAAAGAACAGATACCCTTTACCTGATGCTGACTACTTGTGCGATCAGTTTTCTGGGGCTACTATCTTTTCAAAGGTGGATCTGAGAGATGCATTTAAACAGATCAGGATTAAGGAAGGTGATGAATGAAAAACGGCTTTCAAGACGCGGTTTGGGTTGTTTGAGTATCTTGTCATGCCGTTTGGCCTTTGCAACGCACCAAGTACATTTCAACAAATGATCAATACAGTTTTGGGTGGGCACACGGACCAGTTCTGCGTGGCTTACCTGGATGATATTTTGGTGTATAGCAAGTCTCAAGAGGAACATCTTTGACATCTGCAATTGATCTTTAAGAAATTCCAGGAGTATAACCTTCATGTCAAGCTTTCAAAGTGTGAGTTTGCTCAGGAAAAAGTTGAATTTCTTGGTTATGTCGTTGGAAAGAGTGTGTTTACCATGGCATCTAGCAAAGTAGATGCTATCACATCCTGGCCTACACCTAATAGTCAGAAGGAAGTTTTTCCCAGTTTCTTGGGGTTGGCAAACTTTTGTAGGGATTTTATCAAAGGCTTTTCTTCTAATGCATTACCCTTGACACGGCTCACATCAGATGGTGTTCCGTATAAATGGTCCCAAGTGGCGGAAAAATCTTTTGCTGACTTAGACTGCCTTTGTTTCTGCATCAGTGTTGTCCATGCCCAACTATGATAAGCCCTTTGTGGTTGAGACTGACGCTTCTGGATATGCACTTGGGGGGTTTATTGCAGGAGGGGGATGATAGTAGGCTTCATCCCATAGCCTACTATTACAAAAAGTTTATCCCCGCTGAATGTAACTATCCTATCTATGACAAAGAGATGCTGGCAATTGTTCAGACCCTTAAATACTGACAACGGTACTTGTGTGGGGCAAAACACCCTGTGAAGATCATGATTGACCATAAGAACCCAACATACTTTTTTACTCCGCGCCAGCTAAATCAGCGGCAAGCTAGATGGGCCCTTACCCTTGCTGATTATGACCTGAAATTGGATACAAGCCTGGGAAGGTTAATATGGTCCCAGATTCTCTAAGTCGTCGCCCTGATTTAATGCCTGAAGAAGGGAGATCACAGAATATAACACACAGGTTTTACTAAAAACACGGAACCCAGTGGATCAGCTCTCTCACATGATTTTGGTGGGACGGGAAGATAGTATTTTGAAATCCCAGAAAGAAGATGCGTTTTGTCAAGGTGTGAAGGCTGACCTGAGTCAGGATTTGAATAGTGGATGGTACCTCAAGGAATACTCTCTGAAAGGACATTTGGTCTGTTGGAAGGAATGCCTTTGTGTTCCTAAAGGGTCCCAACGAATAGAAATATTACGTGAATACCATGACTCAGGAATGGCTGGACATCTTGGACGAAATAAGATGGTAACTCTCATCCAGAGAACTTACCGCTGGCCTGGGCTGGTTAGAGATGTTAGTAAGTACCTGGCTGGATGTGAGATTTGTGGGCGTACTAAGGCTAGGAGGGGCCATCCTAAAGGTCAGTTGGAACCATTGAAGTTTTCTCATAAGCCTTGGGAATCAGTTACCTAGATTTCATTGTTGAGCTACCCCGTTCTCAGGGGTATAATTCAGTTTTAGTGGTAGTTGACCGTTTCATAAAAATGGCTCACTTCATTCCTACAACCACCAATGTCACAGCCAAAGAGACAGCCCAGCTATTTATAAAGAAGGTTTTTTATATCACGGAATACCCAAGGAGTTTATCTCTGACAGAGGCCCACAGTTCACTTCTCACTTTTGGAAGCAGGTTATGTCAGATCTTGGAATTAAGAGATGCCTGTCTACTGCATATCATTATCAAACAGATGGACAAACTGAGCAGGATAATTGGGTTGAGCTGTTACCAATGACTCAGTTTTGTTACAGCAACATGGACCATGCCTCCATTGGAATTTCACCTTTTAAGGCTAACTATGGATATGACGTGAGTTGGGAACCACTGCCAATTACTGAAGTGAACAATCCATCAGGAAGAGAATTTCTGAAGGATATTCATCAGACCCATGCATTATGTCAAGCAAATTTAACTTGAGCAGTGCAGACCTACAAGGATCTTGCAGATAAAAAGAGTGCCTGGGAAGATGTTGGAAATAGGGAGTGAAGTTTATTTGGATGCTTGCAATGTTCCATTGGATGTACCATGCCAGAAATTAGCCCATTGGCGTGTAGGGCTATATAGGATAAAGGAGGTCATTGGGAAGGTTGCCTACCGAGTTGCTTTACATGAAGAATGGAAAATTCATGATGTCTTTCATCGATCACTCTTGTACAAGAAGGATGGTAGTTTATTACCTCATCAGAAATTTAAAAGCACTGCCCCCCTCTGATTGATAGTCCATATCCAGAGTATGAGGTAGAGGTTATAATTGGAAGACGTAAGCATTGTGGGGCAATGCAATTCCTGGTCAAGTGGGCTGGATATCCTGCAGAAGAGAGCACATGGGAGCCTGAGGGGAACTTAAAGAATGCAGGCAATCTGTTAAAGAATTGGAAGAAGAAGGCCTCGCAGGTAGCTTCAGCCCTGCTGGGGGATGAAGTCAGGGTAAAGCCTGACATTAGAAGAATTTCTGAGATTTCAGATATAATTTTCATATCAAGAGGATTTGTGCTGAAGTTAGATCGATATTTGCATATCAAATAATGATTGCAATGAGTTTCGTTCAGTCAATCGCTTAAATTACCCTAATTGCAACAATATTGATTCAATTAATCACACCAAAACAAATTTACAATGAGACTGAGACGATTCCTACTGTTTTCAAACTCACATGCAAGGCGCAATACCATAAGATCAAAAGAATTATAGTGCTCCATTCAAATAATCAATTAAGCTTAGGAAAGTCCAGGAAGTTGGATGGGATATAAAACTAGACTATTCAGATGGTTAGTCTTTGCAGTCAATAAAATATTGTCATATGCTAAACTTTTTAAATACATATTAAATCATAAAAGTTCCATATACTGTATATTTAACAAGCTATACAGTCTAACCAATTATTCCATAAAACCTATAACCATGGGTGCAGAAACACCTATACCACAAAAAATCCCTTTTCCATTACTTCCACGTCCAAACATAGCTGGTGTACTAGCCTTAACAGGGATGGGAGTGGTTGAAGCAATCCTTCCTTCTTTAGGGTTAAACTGCCCAATTGCCCTTGCCATTCTCTACATGGTACACATTTCCCCTTTGTTATACTGGACCTTTAGCTCAGGGTTAGCAGGTTCACGGTTTGCTATGACAAACTGGGATAAAGTAGTATCAGTCCCTGACAGGAGTGGGTCAAAGCTGAAGTTGTATAGTAGTGGGCCGAGGGAGTCCCCTTGCTTGAGCCCTCTGCGTGGGGTGATCCTGTCAGTCAGGAAGCCAGGGCCACATACAGCTATTGATGTGGACTCTGTGAGGAGCATCGCCCCGTTGATGAACCTGGGTGGGAGGTTGAAGGCATGTAGGCACTCATTTTAAGTATATCCAGTGTTATAATTCTGGATGGTATCACTAGGATCCGTCAGGTTATTTTCACAGGTTGAACCCACTGAGCAATGGACGGATGATGTGGGGATTGTCAGTACTTCGGACACACTTGAAAATATACTTAAAAATTAGGAGCAATTGCCCCAATCAGTTGATTTATTTATTTTTATAAATACAGCTACTTTTTGCTGTTCCATCTCGTCTACGCTAAAAAACAACCTCCTTCTCTCAATTGCACATTTCACTTATATATGTCAGCTTCAGGAGATACTGTTTCTCATTGCTTGGTTTATTCTATTCCACCAATTCTCCTCGAATTTGGATTGTTATTCTTAATCCTCTGTCGCCCTATTTGTAGGTGATTTACTTCATATTTGTTGAATGTCAACATCGCCTTATTTCCTTATTGTCTTTTATAGAGGCAATCCAATAAAACTCATTACATCCAATAAAGACCCATTGTATCCTAATATCGCCTCATCTCAAGGCACTTGAATAATTGTAACTGATACAATGTTCAGCGGATCCCGCCCATCTATCCCATAATTATCATCCAGTCATATTAAAATTGTGACAACCCCCTCCTTGGCTGGATGATAAGATCCTATCGTTTGTAAGGTTGGAGGAACTTCGCATGTACTCAGTTAATGATCTGATCACTTGTAGGATCCTTGATAGTATATATGTTGACTCCAGTTTTCTCTATTACTTCAAATGGATCAACCCAAATACTAGCCAGCTTGTGCTTCTGCCCAAATCCATGTTGATTGTGAAAAAGAACCATATCACCTTCCTTGAATGGCGCCAGCCCACTATGATGTGCCTGATCAGCGGCCTGATTTCTTATCTTCTTAGCCAAGCTGAAGGAATATGCTTTGGTTTGTAGTTTGATAAGAATGTTCGCGAGGTTAGTCAAATAGCGGTGGGGTTCTAGTCCGCCAGTGTCTTCTACACACGCATAAAGCAATGCTGAAGAGCCAGGTGTCGGCCATATAGTAATTGGAAGGGACTCTTTCCCATGGCAGAATGGTAACTAATGTTATAAGCAAACATGGCGGTGAAAAGGAGAGAAATCCAATCAGAAGGGCAATACATTACTAATTTTTGTAGTATGTTCACCAGAGTTCCATTTACCCGTTCAACCATTCCATTGGACTCAGGGTGGTATGGGGTCATCAGAACCCTGCGTATTCCCATAAGATCGTTCAGCTTGGGGAGGATGTGTGAGGTGAAGTTGGTGTCATTATCAGTGAGAATAAACTGAGTGCAGCCATGCCAGTGAATAATATATTCAAACGTGAATCTAGCCATCATAAATTCCCCCAAGTCTCATATCACCCTTGCTTCAACCCACCAGTCAAGTGGTCAATAGCCACTAGAATGTACTTACAACAGTTGGCTCCTGTTGGCAAGGGGCCAACGACATTGAGGGAGACCGTGTGCCAAGCAAAATGTGGTTTCACTAACTGATATGACGTTGTATGGCGGAATGGCTTCTCCACTTGGCACTGATGACAACAGGAAATATTTTTGAGCACATTGAAACTCATACTTTCCCAATAGTATTGTGGGCATAACAACTCCATAGTCTTATGCACTCCACCATGCCCAACTGCTCTGTGAACTCTCATAATAATTACCAGCCATGCTGAGGGGCATAGGAAATTCACCGTAGAATTGCCAATTTATTTATTCAGTTTTCCATTCCATTGGAAGATATTTGTGCGCATTTCAAGTAACACTTTGGTTACTTGGGGCGGTTCATCAGCATATTTTCCACTGAGCATCTTATCATACATCACATCGCTGAGGTCCGCTGTCACCGCAACAGTTGGTAATCAAGATAAACAGTCAGTGTTCTGATGCTTCGCTCCTAGCTGATGAAGAATCTCAAAATCATAAGCCTGTAACTTGAGAGCCCATTGAGCCAACCATCCTTCTGGTTCTTTGAGGTTCTGCAACCAGCATAATGATGCATGATTGGTTACAACTTGAAACTTTACCCCCATGAAGATAGACTCTGAATTATCTATATGCGTAGATTTCTGCTAAGCACTCTCGCTCAGTCACAGTATAATTACCTCATGACAGTTCAGACTATGATTACAGAATGCAACAGGATGTTCTTCTCCCTCATCATCTTTCTGAGAAAGTACTGCCCCAACAGCAGAAAGGGATGCATCCATCTGAACAATAAACTCCTGGTCAAAGTTTGGATATAGTAACACTGGTGCACTGCTCAACGCCATATGGAGTGCATCGAAAGTAGATTGATGATGTTCTGTCCATTTCAACACAGTTTCTTTTCTTAACAACTCAATTAGAGGCCCCCAATACAGCTAAAATTAGGGATAAAGCGGTGGTAGTAACTGACCATCCCCAGAAATACCTGTATGTCGCGCTTACTATTGGGAGTAGTCATTTTACTGATGGCCTCCACCTTAGCCAGTTGTAGTTGCAGCCCAGTTGAGTCTACCACAAACCCCAGGTATTCCAGCTGATCTTTGAAGAAGTTACACTTTGAGTTTTATTTTAATGTTTGCCTCAGCTAGCTGGCGTAATACTGCTTCAAGGTGGTCGAGGTGCTCCAAAAAGGTTTGAGAGAAAACATTAGTATTGTTGAGTTATACTAGGACGCATGACAGTTTCTGGTCACCAAGAATAGTGTCCATGACATGCTGAAATGTAGCCGGGGCGTTGCACAGTCCTTGAGGCATCCGTATTGGTTGAAAAAGGCCTTTAGAGGTGATCACAGCGCATTTTTCCTGTTCTGCCAAGGGTAACTCAATATTCCAGTAGCCTGATATTAAGTCCATCGCAGAAAAGTAACGGGCACCCCCTAATTGGTCCAGAGAATTGTTGATTCTGGGCAAAGGATATGAATCCTTTTTTGTAATATTGTTGAGCTTCAGGTAGTTTATTACTACATGGTTAGTGCCTTCCTTCTTTTTTACAATTAGAACAGGCAAAGCTCACGGGCTTTTGGATGGTTTAAGCATCCCTTGTTGTAATAACTTGTCAATTTCCTCAGTAACCACATCTTCCACTGCTTGAGAATGGCAGATCGGCCAAGACCTTATTGGAGGATGATATCCGGTGTCTATTTGATAAACCACCCCCTGAGCACACCCTAAATCATAATCATCAACAGCAAAAATCCTTAACTTTCTGAAATAAAGCTATTGCTTGGTCTTTTTGTTCATCTGATAATACCATTAAATTACTCCGCAGAACCACCGTTAGTACACCAGTCAATGTCTCAGCCAGTAGACCAAATTCATCCAAGATCCAAACTCATGAACCTGATGGACCTCATCTATGGGAAGCAGATGTAGATATGCTAAAGTTTGGTGGCGGCAGATTTGCATTGGTTCACTCTGCAGGTTTGCTAACAAAACCTTTATCTTTCCATGTCCCTGGAGTATGATTCCTGAAGCCACATGTGGCTCAAACCATGTTTGATGATAGAGCCCAATGACTTCCCCATATAACCCACTCGGCACTTCCACTTCTAACTCAGTATTCACTAAGACTTGATGGCCAGAAGGATAGATATGGGCCTGCCACTCAAAGAGGTATCCCTTGATATTCATATATCTGCTGGGAGAGGGCCTAAGTCTTGCGCTTTAGTTGATGGCAGCGAACAGACCACACCCTGTCACCATAAGCAAGGTTGATATGGCTTGTATGCACCAGATCCTTTAGTACTCCACTAGTAGTAAAGTAAATTGGGATCCTTTGACCCATAATGGCGAGGGTCACTTCTGTCATATCAATGAAAGCCCCAAAATGACACAGGAAAGTGGTTCCAATTAAAAGGTCATAGTTTTCATTTAGTAACACAATTGCTGGAGCCACAATGACATTGGACCCAAAGCGCAGAGGTAGCGCACTATAAGCTCCCTCAGAGACAGTGCTTACAGCTCCAGAAGTTCCGTAAACCATGTAATGGTCCACATCAGGTTTCAACGTCAATCTTGCCATCAACTTAGTGAAAACTATGTTGACTGGGGCACCAGTATCTATTATAGCGCAAACTCTATTTTTCACTACAAAAATATCACATTATGTACACTCAGAATAAGAAGAATATTGACTGTTTAATATGTGAACATTTATGAGCTTTCTATTCCCAAGAAAATACATAATCCCCTCTCCAACTTGGGGATATTATCTGACAATGGAATCTACTGGAAGGGCATACTCCTGTTAGTTGCTCAGTGGGTTTACCCTTTGCAACTCATTTGGCAGAATCAAGAAAATCTGTTAAAAGTTAACATTGGTGCTCAAAAAAAACTATCTTTTTTGCTAATACTACTTTTCTTTCTCGTTGCAATCACTATTGCAACCTATTCAATTCAAGACTGAATCTAGTTTGATAATCTCACAGAGGAGATTAGTCTGCACCCATGTCAGAGAGAAGTTGGGCAAGCAAGGTAAGAGGAGCAGGTGGAAGGCCCGCGGCCTCCAACGTTCAAAAATGCCCCAAAGAATCTGGCGGAATTGACAAAAATACTAAGAAACTGGTGGTCACTATTTCCCCGGAGATACTCGCATGGCAAGCATGATGCAACCAGTACATCAACACGCCACACTCCCAGCCACTTTCATCGGTGGAATTTGGAGTCCGCATGTTTCTGGACATCCAAAAAATGGCCTTATGGGAAAAATTTTGTGAAGATGTGCACACAATTTTCCTGACCGCGGTGTACGTTGCACCTCACTCCATGTCATGTGGTTGGCTGGACCTAGGTTTCAAAAGCAAAATGGCAGCAGATGAGGCTGCAGCGGTGCGTGTAGTGGTCAACCTCCCCAAAGGGCAATGAGTCATCAAACTAAACGCACCAGATGGACAAAATCAAACCAAATTTTTCTCACAATCGACTTTTTGCCTACTATGGTAAAATGTGACAATTTGGAACAACACCTGAAAGAAGGTCTCGCCGTATATGGCGAAATACAATCTTTCAAAATGCAACGCTTCACGCTGATGCCACACCTGTGCACCGGCAAAGCCATCACAGTTTTGACCCCAACTGAGGAGATTGTGAAGGACCTAACCCAGATCCCGCACTCTACTTTTATTGATATTGCAGGGCATACCACACACCCATTCCAGGTGATTGTGGACAGCGTACCCCCATTTGCACCCACTGTGACACGTTTGGCCATAAGGCACATGCATGCCCCATCAAGGAGGGCATCACATTCCAAGAGCACCCCTTGGTGGCCATGGCCAGTGGAGAGGCGCACTACAAACCAACCGCAAGCACCAAGGAGGCCTTCCATGGGGAGCACAAGGCTGCTACCTACTGGTAAATCCTATCTCCCCACAAGAGCAGAAGAAGGCCAAGCAGGCCCATAGGGCTGCGGCCAAGGAAGCGGCCAAAGCCACCACCGCTATCCCACACTCACAACGCCAGGAGGACATGGAGACCTTCGCGGTGGAAGCAACTTGGGAATCCATCAACCAATCAGATTGGGAAGCCCATGACAAGTAGGCCACTCAATCCGAGGATCTGATGGGAGATTCGATCTCACCCAATTGTTGCACCCAAGCTCCAGTTGAAACTGACTTGGGACCCATCCCAACTGAAAAATTTTTTTTTTGACCCACTCAACGGTGCTCAAACTCACCTGCACCACAAAAAATTTGTCCAACGTCGGGAAAACAAAAAACAAAGGCTAAAGCCAACGCGACTCTTTCCACAAAAATCAATAAAAACTCTGATAGCATTGCTGCTAACACCCACACTGCTGTGAAGGCCCACAGGGATCTAGAAGAGGATGGTGGGTCTGGGTGCCCACCCCTCACACCTAAGGTGCGATGGGGGAAACCTTCACTCTAGGGACGTTGAATATCGCTGGACTCAAGGCCTCCCCATCCCGGGCTAGGAAACTGAGTTTTTTACAACAAAATTTACCCATGGATATCCTGGCCATCCAGGAGTCCCACTGTCTACGAGGTTCCAAGAAAGCTTGGAAAACAATGCTCCTCCCATCCCTATCCTTTTGGTCAGAGCACTGTGGGGTGCTAATTCAGAAAAATAAGTTTTTCAAATTTTTATCCTCAAAACATTCCTAAATGGCTGAGTGCTTGTTGTCACTTTCTCGTGGGCTGACATAGCACATGCAATCATCAACATCTACACCCCAAATGGTGCATGCGAGCATCAGGAATTTTTCTCATCAGTCAAATCCCTCCCGCTACCCCCAGACTCCTTCCTAGTTGGTGACATGAACTGTTGGCTAAACAAACCAACGGACTGGTGGCCTTCCTCACCCCACACCCCCAGGGTCACATAGAACTATGCGTTCTAAAGGCCACCCTCAGGTTAATGGATGTGCTGCTGTGACATGCCCCGCTGCTCAAAAACATGATGCGTCCCCACATCCACAACGGCCAATTAAGGTCCATGACCCACATCGACCTTATTCTAACACCGGTGAAATTCCAACCCCACATCTCCCACTTCAAGACAACAAAATTGGAATTCTCCAACCATCGACTGATCTTGCTAACCTACCACCTACCTGTCACAGCTGCTAAGGCCCCACATTGGTACAAAATCCGCCCCCCTGAGCTCAGGTTGCCAGGATTTTTCATATGGGTAGAAGAGGCAACTTTGGCAAAAAAGTTTGTTGCACCATTTTGCGTGGACCCCATTTTCACATGGGCAACTTTCAAAGATGACACCATCCACCACTCTCGCCATCTCTCCTCCAGACGCTCACGAGCCACATCAGCGGCTATCTCGCGCGCTCTGGCAGAATTGGCACACTTGGAGTTCAACATCCCAGTTACAGGATACAGCTTTGCATGGGGATGGAAGTGGGCGGAGGCAGCTGCCCACCTCAACGCACTCAAAAGACAACATAAACATCAGGTTTGTGTTCAGTACAGGGCCACATGCATCACAAAAGGTGATAAGTGCACCGCACATTTCTTTTAAAAAATTTCTCGCACCACGCCAGAGCGTGGCCTGCACACAGGTGCAAAGATTGGATAATTCCATTGCGGATCCACCAGCTGAAGTGGCAATTGAAATGCAACAGTATTACTCTGAGTTGTACCAATATGACCCAATTCAGCTGGCTGAAGTGGCGCAATTTCTCGACCAAGCCCACATCTGCTCCATTTTTCAATACCCAGAAATAATGAATTTGATTACTCCGAATGAATTATGGACAGCCATTCGCGGTGCACCAAACCAAAAATGCCCAGGCCTAGATGGCATTCCATATGAGTTCTACAAAAAATATTTTAAATATATATCCCCATTGCTGCTCGCCTCACTTAACCAAAGCCTGATGGAAACGCGCCTCCTACCAGGAGGACATGAGGCCTTCACTGTCACACTCTTCAAGAAAGGGGATAAGCTAGACTTAGCCAACTGGCACCCCATTTCTCTAACAAACACAGACACCAAAATTTTAACAAAAATTATGGCTAACCGTTTAGGGACTGTAGCATCTGCCACCATCTCCCCAGAACAATTCGGTTTTATCCCAAGAAGGTCAATTTGGGATAACGTGCACTCTGTGGCTAATGTATGTCAGTCCACAGCCTCTGGGGCACTTGTATTCTTGGACCAACAAAAGGCATATGATAGAGTAAACTGGGAATATCTCAGGGCCTGCCTCCATCAATTCTGCTTACCCCCTCACTTCATCAACTGGGTAATGCTGCTCACGAAATCTGCAACAATGGCAGTGCGTGGCCCTGGCTTCCTAACAGAAGTAGTCCGCCCTCAAAGGGGCTTGCGACAAGGGGACCCCCTCAGCCCACTCTTATACAACTTCAGCCTTGACCCACTACTGCGAAATGTGAATTCCCAACTCACTGGGGTCCATGTGCCAGGCCAAGCCCCAGTCAAGATAATGTCGTTCGCAGATGATTGTGTGGTTGGTGTGTCTAATAATCAAGATGCACGCGCGCTTGAAGCTCTCATCCAGGAGTATTCCCGGGTAAGCAACGCGGCACTGAACGCTTCCAAAACTGAAATCATCCTCCTTGGCCGGTTTCAGAACTGCTGGACCCCAGCAATTAGTTCCCAACCTGGCCCATCTGCTCGCCCACGCCCTCGCCCTACTAATTCAAAACACACCACCCCACTGGTGCTCCCCTTCGTGCCACGTCCTACCATAGGACCTGTACGCCATCTGGGCGTGTGGATGGAGGCAGGCGGATATGCATCAGCAGTAATGGAGTGCAGTATTCTGGATAACGTGACAAAGCGAATCGCCTCTCTCAGAGCCCACCCTACTTCCCTTACTGGCAGGGTTGTTTTAGCCAACTCTATGCTCCTCTCCAAAGTCTGGTTTAAAGCCCATGCCATCCTCTTCTCCCCAAGCTTCTACAAATCCTTGTACGCCTTGCTGCAAGGATGGCTTTGGTCAGGCCGCCCTCCACCAGTACGGCTTGAGGTCATGTTTGGCCCTCAACATCATGGTGGCATGGGCCTGCTTGACTTCAAAGCCCATGCCGCCAAGATCCTGGGCACCTGGATTGTGGCTGTCACCACCCCTACACTCCCCTCCCAACACTGGTCCCGTGCAGCCCGCTCCAACTTCTCCCACGCCTTGGGCCTCAACAATCCATCAAACCCCCACTACCTGATGAAATACCTCGTTACACACCCATCGGCCACAGGTCCTCACGGGACTAAAACCCACTACAAACGAATCCTACTCTCCATGCGGAGCGCTGAGTGGAGAATTTGTATTAGCGGACATAAAACCCAAAGGGGCCGCCCCTCTCCTCAGTTCACACAAGAGGTACAGGGGCAACCCATCCATGATGGCGTGATCCCCACTAGGCCCCATGTCCTATCCAGGGTAGACTACCTGGACATGATGGACATCCCCTACTCCATTGAAACCCAAAAGAATATCTGGAAATATGTACACCATCCTCTGTTGCAACCTCAAGTCTGTTCCCATGTGTGGCGCTGCCTGAGGCGGGTGTATCATACAGCTGAGCGCTCTAACGCTTTACACTCATCCTGTGTCGTGTGTGGCCAGTATGGAGCGCTGTTTCACCGCCTGGAGAAGTGCCCTACATCTAAAGTGATATGGCATGAAGTTCAACGTCTTCTGGGCCAGGATCAAACGCATCCCTTCAGTCTATCAAGAGATATGTTTGCTCTATCAATGGCCTCCCCTATTCCGCCGTCCCTTCGTGCTTTGGTGGTTGCAATCGCCATGTGGACCATCCACACGATTGTCTTAGATGCCATTGCAAGCTCCACCCCCACCCTCCCAGAAGTGGTCCACAGATTCCGGTCTCATCTGGTGGACCACTTTCAAGTGTGGATGTTTGTTTACCTCCCACCGCGTCGCCAACAGCTGGTCTCCTCTTGGTTCCCAGTCTTGTTCATCAAATCAGACCCCTTCCTCCACACGTGCTCAATTGTGGAATCTACTGGAAGGGCGACGTTCACTCCTTTCAGAGTTGGCGCATCCGTGGCAGAATCAAGTTGGTCTGAGGAAGCTTGATCAAGCATTTGACAGGCATAGGGCTTTGGTTGTTCAAGGGACTCTTCCTCCGCCGCCACCTTAGCTTGAGCTCAGGTTACTACATCTACTCCTCCAACTGGCTGCTGATATAAAATTCCATCATCATACTGAGGGACTTTTGCAGGGTATACTACTATTGATTTGGGGACATTTTGAGTGGGTATCGCGGAGGTAGAGGGTCCCATCTCTACTCCGCTCCATCTTTTCCCTGATAATATTGGTCTTGTTGTACATAATTCACACGGCGATTATGGCAGAATTTTGCCAAATGACCAGGGCGACCACAATTTGTAGCAGTTAACCCCATAAGAGCCACGTCCGGGATTATCATAAGTGGGTCCAGACTGGAAAGCTTGGGGTCATTCTTCATAAACAGCCCCAGGTTTGTAAGCCATTTGTTGACGGTCAGCATAGTTGGGTCTGAGTCAATAAACTAGGTTGCTGGCGGTTGTCATGGCTAGCCCATTGACGTTGATCAAACTGTTGATTATAATTTGGCTGAGGACAAGGTGCAGAGTTATAGTAAGGCTGAGGATTACTAATCAGAGCTGGAGGCGGATGATAGTATTCTCCAGAATAGGAAGGTGCAGTGGCAGCAGTAGTCTTATGATCCACATTCAGCGGCAAAAAGTTAAGGTATACCCAACCATAAAAACTGTAAAATCTTAAGCAGAGGTACATCATCATCCAGCAGCGGCGAAATAATATTAGAAGGTTTACGATATGGCTTCACTGTGGCAGACATGGCAATGCACACATCAGCTTCCTCTAAGTACCCAGCTCCAATCAGTACATGCACTTCTGTTGTGAATTGATCAGCAAAATCTATGAGAGTCTCATTTTGATGAAACCCAATTGTTAAAAATCCTGCTTTCCACTGCAAAATTTTTGAGTTTCCCCCAAACAAGTGGAGTACGGTATCCTTTACATCCTTATAGGTGACAGAAAAACTTGGGAGGTAACAGGTGACCTGACTGGTGCTTCCTACATCCAAGGCAGAAATTAATAACTTAGCCTTCTGTTTATTGGAGGCTCCTTCCGCTGCAAACTCAAGTCATTTAAGGAACCCATGAATGTTTCCATTGTGGTCAAATGGGGGTATCTTTTTGATATTAACTTCCTCCTCTCATTCGTGGGGTTTGGGCCCATATTGAGGAACAGAACAAGACCCAAAAGCGAATTCTCGATGAGGAGTTGGATTAGTGGAAGTTGGGATATCCATCGCTTCAGGGGTAGCATGACCTTTGGTCATAGGTGGTACCGCCATTACTCGAGGTAAGTGTTGTTCTGACTCATATGAATATCCGGTGCTACCATCTTGGGTGTAATAGCTTTGACCAGCGTTGTTTTCTCCTATGTATGATGCCTCTTCTTGACAGTCATCATTGTCCCAGCAAGATGACTGAGAAGGATTGGTCAATCTTTGTTATGTACATTGCAGCCACTGGGGGTATCATTCAGTCATTTGGCAAGTTCTTTGTTTTGTAGTCCCAAGATTTGCATTTGACTAAACGTACTATCAAGTTGGTGCATGACCGCGTTGCATTCTTGAAGAAGTTCTTCTTGGTTTTTGAGCACCGCATCCAAGGTGACTTTATTTCCTCATATCCATCTGGTGCACTGTTTTGGGAAGACTCCCCAATAACACAGTTTGGTTAAGGCTTGGCTGGCGACTGGAGTTCTGGAGTGTTAAGTGGTTGATCAATAGGCCCCCTATAGTGAGCAACACTGTTATAATTTTGGATGGTATTGCTAGGATCCATTGGGTTATTCGCATAGGTCGAACCCACTGAGCAATGGACAGATGATGTGGGGATCATTGGTCCTTTGGGCACACTTGAAAATATACTTAAAAAATAGGAGCAATTGCCCCAATCAGTTCTTTTATTTATTTTTATAAATACAGCTACTTCTCGCTGATCCATCTCATCTATGCTAAAAACAACCTTCTTCTCTCAATTGCCCATTTCAATTATATACATCAGCTTCAGGAGATATTGTTTCTCATTGCTTGGTTTATTCTATTCT
The DNA here is from genome assembly GCA_022478985.1 of Massospora cicadina. Taxonomy (NCBI): domain Eukaryota; kingdom Fungi; phylum Entomophthoromycota; class Entomophthoromycetes; order Entomophthorales; family Entomophthoraceae; genus Massospora; species Massospora cicadina. The sequence goes on from JAKSZP010015817.1 coordinate 172,905, forward strand.
GAAAATTATCCTCGAATTTGGCTTGTTATTTTTAATCCTCTGTCACCCTATTTGTAGGCGATTTACTTCATATTTGTTAAATGTTGACATCGCCTTATCGCCTTATATAGAGGCAATACAATAAACTCATTACATCCAATATAGACCCATTATATCCCAATATCGCCTCATCTTGAGGCATTTGAATAATCGTAACTGATACTATGTATAGCGGATTCCACCCAGCTATCCCACAATTATTGTCTAGTCATATCAAAACTGTGACAGCCAGCAAATGTGGTCGTATGCCTTCTCCTGGTCGAGAGATATCAGGGCTCCCGTCACTTTATATTGGCATGCATTGGCGATGGAGTGTATGTTAGACCAGATGGAGCTCCCTGGTGTAAAACCAAATTGGTTGGGTGATAGGGCTTTAGAGGCTAGTGCGCCCATTCTGGTAGCTAGAATTTTGTAAGTAGTTTAGTGTCAGTATTTGAGAGTGCTATCAGGCGCCAGTTGGCCAGGTCCAGTTTGTCACCCTTTTTAAATAAGGTAATGACATAGGAGTCCTGGACTCCAGGCAGGAGATGGGTCTCCAGCAAGCATTGGTTCATAGATGCTAGGAGGAGGGGGGCGATTTTTTTAAAGTATGTTTTGTAAAATTCGTAGGGTATCCCATCAGGGCCTGGTCATTTCCTACGTGGTGCACCAAGACTGTACTCCAGAGCTCCTCGTGCATTATCAGATTTAGAAGACTATAGTCCGGTGGTGAACTCTGTATTCTGGCATAGTGTAGAATTTTTTTTGTGGGGTTCAGATGGGATGTCACAGTAAAGTTTGGTGTAATAGTGGTGAATTTCTGCCTTGACCTCTGTTGGGTCAGTTTCCATGGTTCTGTCAGCTTTGCAGACCTGTGCGCACTGGGGCAGATTACCTCAGGAGTGGTATTGGCGGAAGAAAAATGCCAAACAGGTTTTTCCTTCTTTTATGTGATTACCTTTCCAGGATACTTTGATTCTGTGTTAGTGTTTGTGGATAAGGGCATTTAGGTGGGCAGAAATTACCACACATTTGTGCTCCCAGTTTGGGATGTATCCAGACTTTGGGGTAACGAGTTCTAGGTGATCAAGTTCCACCAGGGTGCATCTGATCATGGCGGTGTCCGTGGTGTATTTGCATGATGTGAGATGGTGAGTCTTGTTTATTAGTTCAGATTTGAATTTTTCTCAAGTTTCAATGGGATCTGATGTGAACGGGTTGTGAATTTTGGATTTGAAGATTTGTGCTCAACCCAGTTGGAAATTTTGGGGAGTTTTATATTCTCTGGGTATAGCTTCCTCCAGGGCGATGTCCACGTTTGCATCCTGGTTAGCGTGAGCTGCACTGAAACTAGATGGTGGTCAGAGAAATTAATTTTTTTAGTAGCAAAGTTAGTAATAAATTAGTTGCAGGATTTTGGTGTGGGGATGTGGTCGATGCAGCTCATCAAATGAGCATTCCCTCGCGTATGCTGGGGCAGGTCATGTGGGGAAGGAGTGGAGACCCAGGGGAGAGGGTGTCATACAGGCTAAGGGATGCCTTCATCATATGGAACTTAATGTGTCATAGTGGGTATTCACTGGGGTTGGGCCATCAGTCCATAGTGGGGTTGTATCAACAGTTAAAGTCGCCCAACAGAATGGTATCCGGTGGGAGGTTGAGCATCAGAATGATTTGAGGAATATTTTCCTCTTAGATGTGGTGCACGGTGTGTAGATACAGGCTATTGATAGTGTGGCCTCTTGGTTTGCAATCCTTGCAATTAGGACGTGGCCGTCTAAGTGCGAGGAGGACTCAACAATTTTTAATTTTTTTGTTATTATTACAGTTGACCACCTCACAGTGGGATGTCCATATTGACTGGGACAGTGAGACACTGGCCGCCCAGGATCCCTCTTCCCCCTGTAGACAGTGGGTCTCCTGGATGGCCAAGATGTTTACAGGGGTTTGCTCAGGAAGTCCAGCTTTTTGGCTCAGGATGCTTGAGCCCTGGCTCCTGCGACATTTAGCATCCCTATTGACACTAAGGTGTCCGCAGCACCTCAGGAGCAGTTGGGCAGGCCTTATGGCCCTAGTCCCCCACTCATTGCCTTGGAGTTGCTCTGTGTGATTGGGCCAGTCCACTCCGAGGCGTTTTCTGGCTCCTTGCCTTGTGATTATTTTGTGCAGGTGTCATTAGATTTGGGGATTATATTAAGCTTTTCTGCACATGATTTTGTTTGATTTGAATTGATGCGCTGATTGGTTTCCAATGTTTTGGGGTTTGATTTTGAAGTTCTAGGCCCTGTTGGCTCATCCATAGTGGATTTGAAAATGTCCTGGAAAGTTTATTTGATTGGGGTCACATGGTGATTCTGTCAGCTTGTTGTGAAAATTTTCTGCATGGGTTGTCCAATATGGCTGTTTGGCTTAGTTCACATCCACCATGGTTGCTCCGGCTTGGGAATTGTGTTCTTATTGGCTGGTTCAGCTGATTTCCTCTCTGTCCATCTGGATTTGGTTCAGGTCAATGGAGGAGGTCAGAGAGATGCGGCCTTGGCCACAGCCCACTTGCGGGCCTTCTGCACCTGTATGCATAATTTGGGTGAGATTGGGTCTATGAGGACATAGTGTCCATTCTCTCCCCAGAGGAAAGCGTGGTTGGTGTCAACCTTTCTTCTGAAGGTCTCCTCGTCTTCATCCATGGCGTCATCAAAAAAGTATGGGACTATGATGCCCTCCTTCATGGAGCACGCATGCTCCTTGTGCCCCAGTGTGGTGCAATGGTTGCAGATGGGTGGTGCACATTCTGGTGTGATGCGGAAAGGTTTTGACACTCTCCCATTTAGGAGGTGAAAAACCACAGTGTGTGGGATTTTAGTCAAGTTCACAGCCATGTCGTGGACTGGGTCAATTACAGCAATTTCCTTTCCTGTGCACAGGTTCAGAATCAGGTGGAAACGCTGTAATTCTAGTTGTTTTATTTCTTTGTAGCTCTGAAGGCTGAATTGGAGTTCTTCCTTGATTAGCTTATGGGGGAGGTTGGTGGGAAGTGAGTCAAATGAGATGAACAAAGTGTTTGCTTTGTTCCATCAGGTGTGTGCAGTGTGCACAATTTGTTTGCCCTTGGAGAGGGCTATTTTGACACAGACTTTTGCTGTGGCATCTGTATCTTCTTCAGTTTCAAAACCCATATCAATCCAGCCACAGTGGATGGTGTGGGTGGTAATGTATACCGCGTGGGGAAAGAAGGAGGCCTGTGTCTCACCTACCTTCTCCCACAGAATTGGGGAATCTACCCCTAAGAAAAGTTGGAGCCCATGTTCCACTTTTAATAGGGGCTGTGCATACTGTATTTCCTTGTATTGATTTTGTTTTGTGGTAAACTCCACAAACCTGGGCGGTGTTTGGGTTTGGGGTTTTTTTGGCAGCGTTGCTCCTGGTCCCCATCCGGGGCGTTTTTTGCCTTTGGGTGCACCATTTTGGCCATTGCCTGATACAACTTTTGCCCAGTTTTGTTGGGTTTTATTGAATTTGCTCATCTCACCTGTGTGATTATCAAAATTATCTGCTTGAATCAAATCTTGGTAACTGATGTTATCATTATAGGAAAAAAGCCTTTTATACTGGTTTATTTTAAGTTATACTGTTTAAGATTAAAGTTAACATAGTTGCTTTTCTTTTTCTTTTTAACTTTATCTTAATTCTAGCAGGCTTCCCATGCTTTACAAGGGATGTAATCTCTTTCCTAAATATAGATTTATAACTCTATGCTAAGTTATAGATAAATATTTAAATAATTGAGGTGGGTCAACCTTGAGACAAATATACCACATCAAAATTATTTCTAGCCAGTACAGGTTTTGAACTTAAAACTTGCACTAGGGTGGAAGCAGTTTCTTAGCCAGGCTAACCACCCTTGTTATCAATAAACTATTTTTACTATTTTTTCAATTTTAATAACAAGGTTAAGTTTCTTTTCACTATAAAATTGTTATAAGTCTTTGTAAGTTAATTTTCTAAATTTGTTTTTTTAAAAGCCTTGAAATAAGTTCAGAAGAATTCTCATTAGCTTTAAAAAACTGGTGATTTCATTAATCAAACATATTACTAATCTGGTCAATAGTTCTTTCAACATGCATATCTAAATAGAGTCTCTTTTATATTTTTCTATGACCAGCTAGTACATACTATGTATTTATCAGCTTAGTAAAGCATTTAAAAAAGAAACATAGTTTATAATTAAAAATTAAATATATAATACATACAGACTTTAGCTTTATATATAAGGTTCAAACCTTTCAATTACTATATAAATAATTCTGCTTCAGCAAATAACAATATAGAAACAGATTTGATTTTTATATAATAAAAATTAATTTTAGGCATTTTCTTGTAAAAATATATTCAGATAAAAAATGCTTATACTCAAATCAGCATATTCATTTAGAGAATTTTATAAAATATAAACTATACTAAAAGTTAAGTATGAAAATCAACGGCTGGGTCAATTTGTATCTATTATATTAAGACCATAGTTCAATCAACTGTGACAAAAAGCTTTTATCATATTTAAACTTGTATTAGCCATTAGTCAGAGAGTACAATCTACTTTAATGAAAAAGTACTTATCTCATGATAAATTGGATTTTATAAAGCAAAAATTTCTTGCTTGATTTTTAGCATTTTTATAATAAATTATGTATATTAAAACCTTCTCATAAATTATTTTTGTATCATTAAACATGAACTAGCTTATACAAAATAAATATAGATAATATTGAACAGACACATCACAAAAGGTAGTTATATTTAGGATAGTGTATATATATGTATTAGCAGTCTTACATGATTTGCTTTAGACAAAAGGTTAGCTTTGTGTTTAAATCTTTATACTGATTTTTTTCTTTTGTTTAATTAATTCAAAGTTAAAATTAGCATATAGGCTCATATTCTTTTATTTATTGCTTATCTATTTTATAATCTATCTAGTAATTTGAAAGTTTCTTTGTTTGTCCCATACACATTCCTATACCATTTGACCAATTGTGATGACACTTTGGTGAGTTGTTGTACACATGCCCAAAAGGTTTCTGAATTAGTACAATCATTTCACAATAGGTGGCGCATGAGTGAACCAAATCTGAACCTATTATTTAATTTTAAAAGTAAATATTAGTTTTCAACAAATGAGTGTATTCCATATAGTTTAGTGGAAGTTTGTGTGTTTTCAGTGTATGAGTGTGCATGCTTGACAGAATTAAATTGAATCAGGTACAAATAGTGATATCTCAATTTGTGTGTAACATAACTGGTGCTGTAAGTAAATTATAATTTCCTTTGACATTGCATAATAAATATCACATGCATTTTCTTTTATTTCTAAGTAAATTTGTAATAGGTATCACAAAGCATAACTTTTACTATCAATTTAATTATGCCACTCAAATGACAAGCAATTGGTCAATCTACACATCAAGCATGAAAATAAAAGTTATCATGAGATTAGAAACAGACAAGCAACAGGAGGCAAGACTTGAAAATATTTGAGTATGCACTTCTAAAGACTGTTTATCTAAAATAGATGAGCAATGGTAAGCAAGATTTGAAACCGCTCAAGTATAATACTCAAGCCAGTTTATCTAATAGAGTCAAATAACAAAAAGAGAAACTGAAAACTGTTTGAATACACAATGCTTAATCCATATGAACACTGCATGCTGATTTAATTCTTGGTGTATTCTATTAAAATACTAATTATGATTACAGTCTTCATCCAAGTGTAATTATTAGAAATTGTATAAATTATGCATATATTGCAGTGCCCTCATATTTAAGAATAAGCTAGGAATGTGCTGCACAGGTGAAAAAATAAAATTGGCAAAATCACATCCAACACCAAACCTTTATTAATGTTGTTATCAGGTGACACAAGTCAATTGAACTTTGATTTTAGCAAACATACACAAGTACATTTATGTTTCCAGATGACATCATTTGGTGCATCATATATTATTCAAGAGAATTGCATACAAATATTTAAAATGCAAGGGAAAATTTATCTTTGTGCAGGATGACTACTATCACTGTCAATTGCAGATTATATTTTTATTTAAAATTTATTTTATTGTAAATGTTAGTAAAACAATCAACCTTGTAAAATCAATATATGTGCACTAAACAAGAAATTTTTGGTGCATTATAAACTATATCAGGTGAACACATTAAATTATTATGATTGTTTAAAGCCCTTAAACAAATGCTAGCTGATGACTATAAAGCTTTAGTTATAGCAGACAAAACACCTGTCAGCTAACATGAAAGACAGTATAATGCACCAACAATTGATGAAGTAGTGATCATTATAGTTGGTTGAAATTTATCTCACATGATATAATTCTTTATTGCAGAAATGGTAATGTTCAGTGAGTCTTAGAAAATCATAGCTCATATTTCAGATTACAATATCAATTTTTGTTTTGCAAAGTGAAGATAAGTGTCATTTTAACATCAAATTGAGAAATTTAAAACAGATGAGGAAACAAAATAAGAAATTAATGTTATAGATTTGTCATGGTTAAATAACATGATAACAGGTACAGACTGCAAAGATAGAGCAGATTTTAAAGAGTTCAAGAAGAGAAAGTTAATGAACCCGCCTGACCTGAAACACACACCTTGACCAACTCTGGGTATGGGAAAAATATGCTCAAGTTGGTTCTAAGGGTGCATGTGAAGGAAATAGGTACATTACTTCATCACCTTATGGCTCACCAGTTATTTATTAAATGAGGGTGGTAAATTATGTTTGCTAGGAAAATGTGGCTTCAAATCATGTTTAAATTATCATATCACTAAATTGGTCAAAATCCAGCTACAGTAACTCACCCAGTATGAGCATACTTGAGCTATAGCACCACAAAAACAGTGTTTTGCGCTTATTGATTAGATTGGTTGCAGTGCATCACCCAATGTGATTTAACCCCCAAACCTGTATAGTTATTGCTTTATACCTAACCTTCTTTGTTGGTTAACTGGTTTACTAAAAACCCCATTCATTTTCCTTTAAATATGTGCATATATCTGGTTCTGTTTGTTGACCTCCCTGAGGTCCAAAATAATGAAATTTGTGCAATCCTTGCCCTGGGGCCATGCGCCGTTCTTCTTTGAGGTGCCCTGTTTTTCCTCCTGTTAGTGTAGTGTTCCCAGGTTGTGAGGTGGGTCCCTTTCCACCATCTCTACAGGTCACAAGCGTTACAGACATGCTCTTGACATTAGCTAACCAACCTTTTTTGGTCTCATTGGAACTTATTCCATGTGGAAGGTTCTCATAATAGTAAATGGGGCGCGTTGGATGTGCACCATGGTTTAGTATCTATTGGCCACAGCGTTAATGTTCTCTTTGGCTGTATGCCATCTTGTCATTTCTCTTTTTGCTACTTTCAGTGTGACTTCTACCCTTTTGGCAAGTACATGATAGTTCTGGACTGTTTGAGGCCTGGATGCTCAGGCTTCCAAGACTTCCACCACATCTTATCACTACAATAAAACCATCCCTAGCTCCACTCCTCCAGGAGTTGAGTGTTTGTGGCAGCCTCTATTTGGGCTACTGCATAGGTGTTTTACATTTGGAAATTTGTTGCTAGAACCAACCTAAAAAGCTAACACCTAGGCATTATTTCTGAAGGTTGATCAGAAATTAAAATTATCTTGTCTGAAAGCAACACTCAAGGGAAGTATGCTCCAATGACCAAAGATACACATTCTCAGCCTTGCACACTTGTTGCAGCACACTTTGGAAACACCTTTACATTTCTGTTTTGTGGGCTGGATTAATGTTTGATGCAGCTTCAGATAGCATTCTACAAGCTCATTCAGAGCTTACTTGTAAATTTTCAAACTCACGGTTGACCTGGTGCACATCTCCTCTCACATCTATCTTTTAACTTTGAGGGAGGAGGAAGCCTTGGATGTGTGGTTGAAAGAGCAGTTGACAAAAGGAGCTATATCTCAGTGTACCTCCCTGGTATGATCCCCACTCATCTTTGTAAAAAAGGCTTATGATTTTCTACGCTCATGTGTGGACTATGGGGACTTAAATAATGTCACTGTACCAGATCTGCTTCCCATCCCAGTGAAGTTGCAAATTACGCACTATTTGGAGGATGCTAGAGTCTTCTCCAAACTAGATTTATTGGACAAGTTTAATAAAATATATATCAAAAAGGTGAAGGAATAGTTACCACATTCTGAACTATAAAGGTTATCTTCCAATTCTGGGTTATGACTTTTGGTCTTAAAAATGCGCTGGTATTTCCAATGTTGTTGAATGCGGCTTTAGGATACCTGCTAGTTGTATGCGCAGTGGCCTATATGATTTATATTGGTGTTCACCCCCAATCAAGAAGCTTATGTAATTCATCTGTGAAAAGTGGTGGAGTGTTTTAAGGTATTGAATCTGATAAAGAAAATCAGCAAATGTGAGATTTCTAAGTCTCAGGTTACCTTTCTGGGTAACATCTTATTTAAAAAAGGCCACATGATAGCTCCATACATTGATTGGTGATTTGTGAGTTGCTCACTCCAATTTTGGTTAAGGAACTAGTGAACTTTTTGGGACTTTTACTTTCCTTAAAAAAGTTTACATCTTATCTTTATGAGTTAGCGGCGCCTTTGTATAAGGTGAGTAGTGTCAAGGTTCTCCAGTGGTCCTCCGCCCTAGAGGAGGCCTTTCAAGCAGTAAAGTGCCCTGTTGTCCAAGTCAGTTCTTCACCATGTGGACCCTGCAAGAAAGTTTATAGTGCTACTATGCATCCAGCTTTGCTATAACTGCTGCACTCTTGCAGGAGGGGGAATGGAGTTGAACATCCCATGGGATAATTTTCTCTTAGAAAATGTCCCTTCCTGAATTGAATTACGCAGTTTATGACAAAGAGCTTCTGGAGCTAGTAGAAGCCCTTTCCTATTAGCGTCATCATTTACATGGTTCATCCCAACTATTCCACATTCATACAGATCATCATGTCCTCTTGTACTATCGCACCCATCATGTCATGACCCCACGGCAAATCTTCTGGAATGAGACCCTGAACCAATTTTTGTTCTCTTATGAGTGAGGTAATCTTGTTAGCTAATGCTTATAGGTTCTGATACTAATCAGAATTTACAAAACGCTTATTTTCTATTTATATTTATCAACTAAATCGGTGAACTTGCACAATGTAAAACTAGAAAAATTTATATAATTTTTTCAAGTCGCAGCATGGGTGTTCAAATGATACTTTAAATATAATGACTCCTCCTAGTATTTAGGGCTGTCAAAGGTTAATAGTGGGTTAAGTATTAAAATTGGTATAGGCTGGGTGGCGCAGCCTAGACGTTACAATATTCTGGCTAATCTGCACTTTTGAAAGTCATTATTCCCTCATCTGATATTAATATATTGTGATTGGTCCACAGTGGGTAGGATAAAACCATGGAAAAAGTTTAATACAATGCACCCAATCATTTGTATCAAATTTAGGCTTATTGTGGCCTATTTCCATCTTCTTCAGCTTATTATTGAAGAGAAAAATTTATTCACCCTTTGTGACCCCCTCAAGCCTATAAAGGAGGGTGGTTTTTTTATAGACAAGTTAAAGAGTTGGTGCTGGCGCTTGGGCGACCCTCCAACTCAGTTGGGATATTATGCTGAGGGTCAGTAGTGACAAGGGCAGCACAATCTGTACTAATCGACTGAAGGTGAGGAGTAAAAAGATTACTCCAAGTTGAAGCATTTCACTGAGAGAGAGGCAGGTTTGTACAATAAAAATTAGGACTATTATCACCTAAAACATACTTCTCTCAAAGCTGGGATGCTAATTGTCTGACATCACCCCTTTAAGAATGCAAGAGGGGTATAATAGGGCTGTAGGAAGCGGCCTTGTACTTGATTTATGATAATACTTGTAGCCAGAGACCTTATAGAATACTCATCACCTCTAGTAGGTGACAGTGAAGGGACCTTTCTAAATTGAATCAAGCTTGCCGCTTCTAGGAGTAATGAGGTTATGATAGTATAGTACCATGTCAGACACTTTTAATGAAGGTAGGGGAGCCCAGAGCTCATTGGCAGCTTGTCCCTGTTTTGTAACTGTTTTAGCCAAGCTTGTCATAGCCTCAAATTGAAGCTGATTGATACATTGCGCCAATCTTCTCATGGCTTACTCAGGTTCATCAACTATAAAAAAGAAACATCTTTAGCTAAAAGGTTGGATTTCCTGGTTCCCACTCATACAAAACATAGAATGGGGACATTTTCAGAATTTGATGATAACTAATCTTGTAGGCCATATGAGCACTGGGTAGGAATTGCTAACAGTGAAGTGGATTAGAAGAGGACATTCTTTGCAGGATTGAGACTAAGGTTGAGTTTGATCTCTCCACGTTCCAATTAGTAGAGGGATTATACGGGCTAAGAAGAATTTTTGGGCGCCCATGGAGGTAGCCAGGACCTTGACTACTCTGGAGGTGAAAGTTCTTATCATTGTCACAGAGTAGTACCTGAGAACACCATGGTGAGTAAAAATGTTCTGATGCAAGAAAGCTGCAGTGGCCTTGGTCGTTTAACTATGAGGGAAACGGCTTCAATCCATTAGGTAAAGTAGTCAATGCCTACCAGGATGTATCTGTCACCACCGGTAGTCTGTGGGAGGGGACCTGCCACATCTAGGCTGATTGTGTGGAAAGGTCGTTGGGGAATAGTTGGTTAATATTGGTATCTAGTCTTGAAATTGGATTGATTCTTACATGTAAGGCAGGATTCCAAGACTTCAACAATGATATACATGATTCCTTACCAATGGTACCGCTCCCTAAACCACTTATAGGTTTTCTTCACTCCCCTATGACCTAGGTTTAATGAGCTTTCAGGATAGCAGATACATGTTATGAGGGCTGGAGATAGGGCAACCACTTTGCCACTCACCTGCTTATACAACTTTTCGCTCTCCACTTTGGTGCTGTGGGAGTGCCAGATTCACATTTTTTGGACAGGCTCATCCTTATCCTCCCAGTCATCAGGAGTTATTAAGATTTCATGTAAACTCTCCGCCTTACTTTTATCCAAATGAAGGACTGGAAGCTGAATTAATCCATCAACATTCATGTGATGGGTTCCAGCGCAGTGTTTGATCTTCATGGCATAATGCTGGATTTTTAATCCCAATATTCTAACCAGCTAGTAGGATCCTTCATGTTATGTAACCATTTTAAGGAAGCGTGGTCTATAACCACAGTGAAGGTAGTTCCATACAGAAAAGAGAGGTAGTGCTTTAAAGCTAGAAAAACAGCAAGGTACTCCTTCTTTATGACACTGTAGTTGAGTTCCGCCTTTAACAGCATCTTGCTAAAGTAGGATACAGGATGATCTAAATCTTTCTCATACAGTTGAGCCAAGATGGCCCCAACAGCATATTCTGAGGCATCAACAAACAATATGAAAGGTTTACCACAATATGGGTGCCGCAGGATATGACATTATTGTAGAAGTTGCTTCAGCATCTCAAAAGCAGCCTTTTGTTAAGCATCCCAATGAAAAGTGGTGTTCTTGGTCAATAGGTGGACAAGAAGCTAACTGAGCTGGGCGAACTTGGTGATGAATTGGTGTAATACCCCATCATTCACAGAAATCCATAAATATCCCATAGATTTTTAGGGGGAGTCATTTTTGATATTGCTTCAACCTTATCCTGTATGAGTTAAATTCCTTCCTGAGAGATGGCGTGTCCCTATAAAAAACCAATTTTTCTGGAAGAATGTGCACTTGAAGGATTTTACCTTAAGTTGAGACTCACGTAAGCGTTGAAACTCTTCCTTTAGGTGAGTAAGATGTTCAGTGAAGGTCTTAGAGAACATAACTATATCATCAAGATAGACAGCTGTTAAATTTTGATGGTTGACTCAATAATAAACCCTTTGATAAAACCATCAGTGCAGATAGATTACTCCCATTAATATATTCTTTTATCCTGCCCAATTTAAACACATAATCTGTTAAACCAGACTCACATCAAAACCGCCTTGATTGCGTATAAAAATCCCAATTATTGCAGCTAATACTAGATATAATATAATATAATTTGTCTATTTTGGGAACCACTTGGGTGAATCAGGTGGTTTTACGGCATAAAAATTATTTGCACTTTCAATCTAATGAAATTAAAATTAATGAACATTGGATCTTATGTATGTCATTATTTGTAATTGGCACAAAAGTACTTGCACATTGTTGGGATTTTTGCCCATATTCTCAGCCTGCTAGATTACCTGGTATTGCTAGGGGAAAATTCCCTAAAGTGAAGTGAATTGGAAACCAGTTGGCCCAAATTTTGGAGGAACTACATTTGGAGGATTTTGGGATATTCGCCTGGTCATATCCATCAGGGATTGATCCAGATAAAAACCTAATATCTCATTGGGCAGAGCGGCTGACGAAATAGGGGCAGCTGATAGTGATTAACTATCAGGTGTACCAATCAAGATCAGTCAGGTTTCATCACCAACTGATTGGAAAAGAGTAGAGAGTTGTGAGGTGAGTGATGCCACCTGCAACTAGCAAATCGATTAGTTGGTGGAGTGACCTTCCATAATGGATAAAAAGTCCCATTACTTAAGCAGGTCACTAGCCAATTATGGTTGGTTCACTTGGACCAAGAGGAAAATGTTAGGGACACATTTCCGACTCTTTCCATTTGAGGTCTCGAGGATATCCTATGATGGAATCCTAGCCAGGTTGGGGAAGACCATCGCTGCTGAGATGAGGAAGGGTGATTCAATGGCAACGGCTGCCATTTCATTGAAGAGGTGTCAACTGAGGGTTAGATGGCTGAATCCCCTATAAATTCCCTAGGATTCACTATAATAAAAAACAACTATTACTACAAACAACTATTACTACAAACAACTATTATTACTATGAAAAACATAATTAGTTTTATTTTAGATTCAGTTATAGTTAGACTATCAGCATCCAGTGTGAAGTTCCATCTTAAGGATATTATTGCAGAAGGCAATAATTGGAAGACTCTCAGAGAGAAGAGTAGATATCTGAGCAGGGATCTAGAGATGAAGAGAGCCACAACTAGGGGATAGCTGCCAACTGTGTGTTGGGCCAAAGGAGACTGTCATCAGAGGATCTTGACGAAGATTGAGTGGACAGTAATAGAGGGAACAAATCCCTATGAGTATGACTTAACAAGTATTTAATTGGAAATACTGGCTGAAGCATTGGGCCTGATAATAGTTCTAACTCGACTTTGGATAATAGTTGTCATACTATTATCAGATAATATATTCTTTATAACATGAGGTGCACGAGGAAACCAAACCTGTGCAGTAAAAAGGTTACTGGGTTGATGACCGATAATCAACTCCTCAAGTAAATTTTTACACACATGGATGGCCTAATTAGGGAATACCTAGTACTATTGAGAGGCCTGCTGACGTTCCAATTAGGGGTGCATCATTATTCAAATTTTATATTTTTTTCACCAAATTTATTATATTTTTTAGCTGTATGATGAAACGTAATTGGGCTGGTTGAAAGGTGAATATACACCGCTGAGGTGTTAATATTATGCCTAAAATACCCCAATCATGAGAGTAGAAGTGCCTCCAATTGGGCTGAAATGATTGTAATTTAGTTGATTTAAAGGTAAAATTAAGTTGGGAAGCTTTAATAACCACTGGCATATTCCATTGAGGATTGGCATGGTTTTAATGAACTCATCTAATAGATTAGTATGGCCAGGATATGTCCTATAGGTATAAAAATTTCGGCACCTAGCCTAGAAATAAAATAATCATTTTTTAACCTTATATCAGATTATCTCTTGTTTCCTTCTATTAGTTCTATCTTTATATTAAGAAGTGTAGACAAGCATTAAAGGGAGCTTGTAATTATTACCTGCATCAAGAGAGTTCCCAATTAGAGAGGGAAAAATATCAGAAGTGACCAGAAGAGTCAAATATTATTGCTTTAGCTTTGTGAGCTTCAGAACGGTTAAGAAATACTGTAAGGAACATAGTAAAATGAGGATATATCAGCCAAAATTTTTCCCAACTATTGAAGAAGGAATATTAACTAAGCGAGTAAATCCTCAAAAACTTACAAGTTATTTTCAAAAAATCACATTAAACACTTAATATGAATAACCAATCCAAATATCAGGTAGAAGCTGCTAGAAGATTTGACGAAAATGATATGGAAACCAGTGTCTGAGAAACCGCTGAGTACTTTATCACTGCTCACCAAAACATCGGGTTAGTACTTTATAATCCTTAGATCTCATCAGGGCAGAAGGAGGGAATGTGGACTCAACAGGCCCTTTTGAGTTTACCTCAGACATTGTAAAGGAGATGATGGAGAACCTTTTTCATGGGTACAGAATTGTTACATCTCAGGTGGACCTATCCTTTGGTCTGTTTTATTATCTGGAGGATCAGGCCTTCAAAATGGAGATGTACATGTGATACAAAGAGGCAATAATGGCAACTCTGTCCAGAGCCTCACTAGTACACAAGCAAACAATGAGTTCTTAATCAGTTTTGTACAGCCATGCACTAAGAATACCCAAAGGATTCTGGCTCAGCAGAATCTAGAGCTTACAGTGATATACAGAATTTAAGGGGAAGAGCGATCTTAACAATATAACCTACTTGATAAGACAAATTCAAGCTTCATCAAAGTCAGAAAGGTCATTGTCAACATACAGAACATGTCAACAATGCCCATAGAAGACTGAAAATTTGGAAGAACAACTCAATGTCAGAGTTTTAAGATTGCAACCAAAGTTCTCACTCATCATGGATTGACCAGTGAGTGGGTTCATAATATCAATAAATGCAATCAGAAATTGAAAAATTACTCTGAATTTCTGTCTGCTTGGACCAAACTTTGACCAAAGATGGCACTTCTGATCGCAGAAATCACCTGGATTTGAAAGCAATGCACGTTTTGCTGATAAATATGTCTAAACTGAGCTGGCATTCTACAAAAAAGCGTTGAGGATCTGGCTTCAATGCCAGCAGGGCTGATTTATGAGTAGGATTTAGTTCAAATACATGAAGATTTCTCAAGACTCTGGTCAACTGTTTTGTAAGTGCAAGCCAAGGATGTTGAACATGTTATAGAGAAGCAAGAGCTCCAAACTCAGCTATCTTCAACGAATGATCATGTTGCTGATCTAACCAAAGATGTTGAAAATATATCGGCTTCTCAAATTACATTTAGAAAAGATTGTGAGAACCTTAAGAAAGAAATTAATGCCATAAGGGGGAAATCTGCAACTGTTGACCAGTCCCCGAGGGTGAAAGCGTTGTGGAACCTCTAAATATTTGGGCAGAAAACTACTAGGGAAACTACCCAAGGCCCAAATTCAGGAGTCCAAATCTAGAATTTTGGAACAATTTCATGAAGAAGAGTCATCAGGGGTCAATATGGATGCTGAAACTAATATTTCAGATGTTTGTTCTATGCTCAAAGGTTTAGCTTCTATTCTAACTCTGGTTAACACTTGTTCTGAACATGGGCCAAATACTAACAGAGAATTCCCCAAAATTTTTAAACTCCAAACAAAGTTCAACTCCTTTGGCCAATTTTAGACAAAATGATTTCAAGCCCTTAAACTTGCAAAAGTTTGACAAAGATGGGGTATGCATATTCATTCCTAAATTGTTCAAAAAAGCTATGCAAGGTGGATCTGATCATGCAAAGTTAACAGCTCTCATCGATTGCCTGGACTCCCATAGTGTTGACCTCGTTATGCCCTATCTGGGTGACGCCTGGTCCTATTCAGATGCAAAAAATGCAGTAATAAGGTAATTTGGAGGGCCCAACAATCTATCAACCCAAAAAACAGATCTGCTCAACATAAAATTCCAAAGAGACAAGTCCATCAGAGACTTCATGGATAGGCTCTACCATGAGGCTCAGGTCCTACTCGGTTCTAATGCTATAGACAAATTTGACACAAAAATTGCCATTGAGCATGCTGTCAACCATACCATGACTTGCAGCGTGTTATGATCCCAGACTTTAATTGAACCATGGGAGCCTTAGATATTAAGGACTATTTAAACAGTGCACAAATATCTTTGACGCCTCTAATCAGCCCAGAGATCAGTTAAAATTCTGATTTTGGGATTAAATAATACTAATTCAAATGATAAAAGAAAGAACAATTGGCCCACAATCCAAAAAATCAATCAGCAACCAGGGCTGATTACTTGTCATAAGTGTGGCCAAAAGGGACACTTTGCCAGTCTTGCTACAGATAGGCAGATAATACACCTGGGGTGAATTTTGGCCTTAAAGGTTAGTAATGAAGAAAAGGCGGGAAAAGAGAAGGTGGAGTAGAGGCGGAATGCTTTACCTCCTTCAATGCTCTAAAAAAAATCCACCCAACCAAGGCAAGCTTTTTTGGCCAATAAAGTGGCCAAATATAGCCCGCACCACATCATGGCTGACGATGATTATATGGTTACCACCCAAGTCAAAGCAAAAGATTCAAAGCAGCTAGAAGTTACTGAAGAAGCTTGGTCCAAAGCACTAAAGCCCTATGACAAACAAGTCATCAATAAAGGGTTAAATAGTCATCCTAAATGTTATTATGAACTTCCCCCACTACATAATGTGCAAGTAGCCATTCCAATGAAGACTTAAGCAGAGAATTTTTCAGAGATCTGCTCGAGTCTGAAGTCCCATTTAGAACCAAACAACCACCCCAATATTCACTTAAATGATTCTAATACCTACTCTGAATGTATTTATGCGGATATTTCAGTGAATAAGGTTTGGGTTTTAGCCATCGTTGATAGTGGCATACCTATCAACGTTTTCAGAACCAAACTAGTCAAGAAGATGAAGATTGTTCTCAATGTTGCCCATTGCCAAGAGTATGGCATGGTAGGATGTCAGGAGAGTATCTGTAACTCTCCGTTTCCATCGTGGCGGTGCATATTGCACAGGGCCAACGCCAGGAAACTAGCTGATATAAGGGCAGTTGCTAGTGCCCTGAAGATGGTGCTGGAGCTGGAGCAGCTAACCGCAAAAGTGGTTATCCACAGTGGTAAACCTTCAACTGAAACAACGGGGTGCTGGGAGGGAGCAGTAGGGGGCGGCACAGGTTGGAGGGAGCCTGGGCGGCCCAACGGAGCACCAAAAGAAGGTCTCACCATTGTTACAATCAACTGGTTAATATATTGTGAGACCTCCTCAAAGAGGTCCGCGCACAGGTTAACTGGAAATAACATAAAAAATGTGCAAAAATCGGGTTTAATTTTAATGGAAAAATGACCAACAAGGAATGTTGGTCAGAGGAAAATGTATTTAAGTTTGGATGGGGAAATTGGGGTTATGCTGCAGTGGGCCCAAGCAGCGACTTGCCAATAGGGTGATACTTCCATCCAAGTTAGTAAAATAGGCCAAAACTGACTTCACTCGAGTTATCAACTGAAGTTGGATTCGACCTGAGCGCATTATTTCATAGCAGGAATGGGTTTTGAACCCTTGTTCCGAAACTAAGCAAACTGAACCATCCACCTTAATTTGGTAAATAGTTCGTTTTAACGCGAATGCCTTGCTGCAAGGCTGGGCCCTAGGTTCCTCCTCCAGGTCAGCCTGAGCATACCTAGCCTGCACCCAGCGCTGGTCCACGGTATGCTTCAGGTCTGGAAGGACCTGGTGTTTCACCTTTTGGGCTTCTTGGTGCCCAGCCTTGTCTTTAGCATCTACACCCACAATAACGTCATTGGTACATGACACAGGAGCCCACAACACTAAGTTGCTTGGGGCCTACAGCACGCTAACAATATGTTTTAATCCATTGTAGTGATGGCACCAGCTAGAGTATTTCCAAGTACAAGCTATGACATCCTGTTTGGGAATGATTTCTTATAAAGATTTGGTGTTTTCACAAATCAAAAAGATATGCTCACCATCTTGGGTAAGAGCATCCTGCTATACTTTAACAATAGTGGGAAGGCCAAAAAGAAAAAGCCAAATCTATTTTTCAACCTGGCTACAAGGATGGCATAGTCCCAATTTGTACACAAAATCACGCTTAAAGATTAAGACCCTACCAATACAGATTTGCGAATTAAAAGGAATCCCATTATGCTCAAATCAGAAAGTTACTGTGATTTCTGGAACTCAAGCATTTATCTCTACCAAGCTGACTAAAATTCCAGAGGGACTTTATGGAGAAAATATATCAACTATGGTCTAGATCCCTGTTAGGATATCTGCCTAATCAAAGAATTGGATGAGGTAGATGACGGGCTTTGAACCCAAGCCATCAAAATAGCTGAAACCAGTATTGGAAAATAATCCCCAATGAATTTCAAGCCCTACTAATATTGGGGATGATCCCCGCCTAATTTGGTCAAATATTAATCACCCAAAACCTCCTAATATAAGGGTTCAAACCCAAGTTATGCGGCAAGCAAATCCTATATGACCGTTTTACTAAACCTGCTACAGAATCTCCCATTTGTAATAATTAGAGATCTTACCTTGGACCACATGGAAATGGACTGGGTAACCTCCCTGATATCCCTTATAATTTCTAATTTAAGAAAATAAAGATTACTATCTCTTTCAGACTTTTTTAAGTTAAAAATAGGTCTACATATATTTAAGAATTAACACTCCAGACGTAGTATCTTGAGTAAAGACTTTTTAACAAAGAAAAGCAAATAGGTATTTTAATACCCAGGAGCATCAGGTCACCTGGTTCATAAAATTAAAAAAAGACAAGAGTTCCAAACCCTTTATCCCAACAAAATTGGTGCTCCCTGCCAGGTACACATCAAGTTCCCAGTGAAAATATAAAAAATAAAAAATGAAAAATCACAATTCTGGCATCAGATCTTTTTTAGATCACAACGCCTTAAATCATTATCAAATTTACTCACTATGATGCGTGGGATGGAGCAACGAATTCTTGCCCTTGAGAAACACTAACTCAAACTCTGAGATGCAATACTAAACTCAAAAAGCAATATTTGGCAGTTAACCTATCTTGTTGCCACTAAATCGGCCCTTCACACCACCCATGATTGGGTAGACGAAATAATTGAGGATATTAACACCTTACAAAATAAAGTGGACATCCTCAACCCTTATAAACGTCCAGCAGTATTAGTTCCTCTTAAATTGAAAACGTCCCCCAATGTCAGTTCACATTGTTTGGACGTTAACCCCCCAGTGGCACATTCAAACCAACGTTCAAAGAGAAGTACGTCCCAGGTGAGTTGACATCTTCTTTTTCTTTTTCTTTTTTGTTGTTGTGAAAGTGCTATGGAGGAAGCCACTTCTACCCAACGTCTTAAAAACCTAACTAACTATCTTAGTCGTGTAGCTTAAGACATTATGGTAACTCATCTCATGCATTGCTGGACTTGGGATGACGCCAAGGCTGCCTTACTTCAGGAATTTGGGAGCGACTTAGCTTTATCCAACCAAAAGCAAACTTTTATGGGTATAAGCCTTAATTTGGTGAAAAACTGCCACTGAGTTTGATCACCGGTTTTACCTTGAAGCTCAAACGTTTGTTGCAGAAAAACGGCTTACTTTAGATAACACTATCACTGCTTTGTTTTTGGTGTTTAAAAATATGCCTAACATTGTACTTTATCTTTAAGCGGTAAATTCTAACTGGAAGTCTCCTCTATATTTAAGAAGCTATTTTATGGAGTCCAGCTGACCTACTCAAAACTACTGGGCCACTCGTTTTAATAATAATAACAAGCCTCAACCCCAAGGGCTAGCGGTGACACCCACAAGTCGCCTAAACCTGAAATATGTTGCACTCATTGCAAGAAAACTAACCACACTGTAGACTTTTGCCGCGTCCTTTAATATAGTCAGCAAAAGATCAGTTAGTATAGGTTAAAAGCTCCCTATGCTGACGGAAATTAAATGACTCAAGACCCTTGTTCTAGCTCTAGATCTATTCCAAGAAATTCAGGATGTTTTGTGTTAGCTGCGCCTGATAAAGTTGATGTTCCCCTTTCTATTAAAGGAAAAAATTCTAGATTTCCTACTTTTATGTTGGTCAGTTACCCAGACAAATTTTGGTGGTCAGTTTTTTATGAAAGCCAAGCACTAGCAGATAAAACGCTTTAAATGAATTGAACAGCACTGAGTTTGGCTGCAGCAGAATCCTCTGATTGCTTCACTACAAATCCAAAATTACAGTCTACTAGCTTTTAATTACCAATTCAGATCTTCAGTGGTTTGGGTAAAGGTAGTTGTACATAGTGTTAAAGTCCTGGTAATAATTGTCACCAGTTCCATGGTTAACTTTATCTCCTCATGACTTATTCAAAAGACAAAAATGGCTCCAGACTTGATTCATGACGCCAAATTGGGACATCCGGTAATCAGTCAGCTAAGGTAATAGGAGCCTATTCTGCCTTACCCCTTCAATTCAGAAATCTTTTAATTACTGCCCCAACTTTGCATTAGAAAAAGATACTTATGAGTTGCTTATTGGAGTCCAATAAATGCGGGAATTTAATTTGAACCATCAACCACAAGAAAAAGTACCTATCCCTACTAGTGTATTATTTCCATTAATATTCAAACTCCCCATCAAAATTATGTAACAATTGACAATCGTACATGAATCTCATAAGGTTGAGAATTAAGAAATTCATGTGTGTCAATAGTTGCAATTCTGTTATTCTGAGTAGGATTTTTCTATTCAGGTCAATAATGGAATAAAATTAAATAAATTATTTATTTGATTGGTTGTTTGTTCTGAGGTTCCCCTCCAATTCTCCATTAAGTTGCCTGGATGTCATCAATTCCAGAGGCTTTTGCTCCCCTCATTACCTACAATTAATTTAGCCTTTTTAGGAAGTATATCAAAGCGAGGTCAGCTCCACTGGAACTGACTTTGGAATTCTATTCTGACTTCAAGTCTAATTCCAATAAAGGCCACTATTTGTTGGATCTGTTTTATTTAATCTTAAATATTGAAAGCAAGGATTGGGGGTGCAGATGGTGGTGTGATGAGGAGGAGAGGAAGGGGGTGGACGCGCCAGGATCCTCTTGAGAGTGGCCTTGCCCTGGTGAGAGGGGAAGGAGCCAGAGTGGCCCAAGGTGACAGAGGCCAGTTGGCTGCACCTCGGCTGGGTAACCCCAAGGCGACAGTGGCTGTAGGGATGCACCTTGGCCCAGGGGCCCAAAGCAACAGAGGCTGATGCACTGCACCTCAGCCTGGATGCCCAGCAAGGCCATCCATTTGGAAAGAACCATATGGAGTTGGTACAGCCACATATGGGGGTGGTGGTTTAGGGCTGGTGGCGGGCTGGGCTTGGGAGCCCCATCCGTTACAAATTAAAGGAGCCCCAAAAAAATGCACATGCCTCCTCAATTACCCGTCCACCATTTGCAAAGTTGAATACCAAGTCTTAGGGGAAAAATTAAGTTAATCTGGGGGTGGTGGATGCTGAAGATGGGATCCCTCTGTATATTCCACATCCTATCACAATACCCTTTGACTCACAAGTTATTATGGATATGGGATCCAGATTCTCACAACCCTAATCAATTTTTGGAGTAAAGTGGACACCCAAACCCTTCAACCAAAAGAAGCGTTGACCTTCCCTGGGATTTTGGATCCTGCCTATGGTAAATCTATCTCTTTCTTATTATCAAATCTAATGAGTCATACCTCCAAGTTCCTCAAAATGCCCCTAATGCTTATGTAAAACTATGTCCCATTGAGAATATTGCCAATGTGAGCTGTTTTGGCTTGTTACAGGATTTAAGATTCGATCCCCTACCCACCAGAGCTCTAGTCAAAAGCAGGATTGGAGATAATCTTACCCCTAACAAATGCCATAATGTTGAAGACCTCTTTGAGGAGTATGGTGATATTTTTTCCTAGGGACCAAGTTTCTATGGGAAAATGTCCGGGGTAATTCACCAAATCGAGACTGAGGCTCACCCTCCATTCAAATACTAGCCATATCGAAAATCTAAAGTAAGGAAGCTCAAGTGGCCTTAGAAGTTACAGAAACTGTTGAAGGTTGGGTTATTAGTGCCTTCTAAAAACCCATAGGCTTCCCCACTATATTAATTCAGAATAAGGATGGTGGTCACTGTGTTGTCAAAATTATTACTGCCTCAATTCTATCACACAAAAAGACAGCTATCCTAGCCGCATATAGAAAATTACTTATGCTTAACGTTGGGTCCCACCATTTCTTGTCTATATATCTTGCCAGCGGGTACTAGAAAGTCAATTTGTCACTGGAAGATTGTGAAAAATACACCCTCATCTCGAGTGAAGGATTATTTGAGCCCACTTAAATGCCACAGGGGTTATGTAACACCACTGCTACCTTCCAAAGCGCCATGGACGGACTCCTAGGCGATTTAAAAGGCTCCTGTGTGCTAGTTTATCTTAAAAATTTTCCCGTTTTTTAAAGAATCTTTATCAACATCTAGATCACCTCAGGAAAGTCTTACAACGGCCACTGCAATTATTGTTAAAACTAAAGCTGTCAAATTGCTCTTTCTTTCAGAGTGAGATCGATTTTTGGCCATAAGGTGAGTAAAGCTGGAATATCCACAATGGATGACAAGGTCTTAGCCATTGGTAAGATGACACCCCCAAATCTCTACAAGATGTGCAAGTTTTCTTAGGGATGGTGGGATATTAGTGCCATTTACACCCACTTTGCAGACACCTTTGATCCTCTAGTGTATCTACTGAAGAGAGGGATATCCTTTCAGTGAAAGGAAGAACAACAGCAGGCCTTGGATCTGCTACATGTCTCTTACACTCTCCAGTACTTATTCACCCAAATTTTGATAAGCCCTTTCTCCTCTTTACCAATACTAGCAATATAGCCATAAGAGCCATACTATCTCAACATGACAAAAACTTAGTGGACCATCCTATCGCCTACTATAGCAAGACCTTATCCAAAGCTGAATGCAACTATAGCATTATGGAACGTGAATGCTTGGCGGTTCTACTAGCCACTAAGTTTTTTTGACCTTAATTATATGGGAAACATTGCACCATAATTATTGACCATGCTCCTTGAGATGGCTACAGTTAATTAAGGACCCCAATATGAGATTATCCCGATGGGTTGTAAAACTTTCAAACTATGACTTTTCTATTATCCACCAACAAGGGCACATACACCAAAATGTGGATTGCCTATCTCAGTGATCCATATTAACTTTAACTGACCCCAAAGAAGTTCATTTCTATGACCTCCTAACACAATAACACTATGGAAGGATGAATCCCCAACCCTTTAAAAGGAATTAGCAAATAAATCGGAAAATCTCTAAGTCAAGAATGACCAATAGTTCAAACTTGTGTCCAAAAATTGAGTGCCCTATGTACAACTTTCAGCTTGAACTGACATCATATTGAAGGGGCATCGTCAAGTTGGCCACGGGGGAATTTAGAAAAGCTACCAGTGGCTTAAAACCAAATGTTATTGGGAAGGAATGATTGTTTCAATCCAGGATGTTTCAGAGTCCTGCTTGGTATGTAAAAGCCAAGCTGGACCAAATCCCCAATCTCAACAACCAGTGGTCCCAACCTGTGAGCCCTTTCATACTATTAGCATTGATGTTGTGGGACCTCTCCATTGAGCCTCTAATGGTAATCAGTTCCTCCTTCTAGTCTTGGACCATTTAACTAAGTGGATTAAAGCAGTATCACTCCCCACCGTTTTAAAAAAGCTGCCGCCACTTTTTTGTATAATAGGTTTATTACCCAGCATGGGTGCCCTAATGTCATTTTTTCTGATAATGGAAAAATTTCTGCTTGACACTGGTAAGAAATTTAGCTGAACTGAAGAGAACCACACAGGTATTCTCCACCACCTACCACCCTGCAACCGATGGAATGGTAGAGCAGGCAAATGGCACTCTAATGGCAACCCTCCATAAAATGGTTATGACTGACCCCTTCATTTGCCCCAATATTTGCCTAGTACAATTCGGACTATAGGATCAGTTACCATCAAATAACTAAGATGTCACCCTTCCAAGCGTTGTATGGCAGAATCCCATCTGCCTTCTAAGGTACAGGCTATGCTAGACCAAGCCTCCCCCAAAACCCCTAATATCACTATGTAAAGTATTGACAATGAAATTATCCAATTTCAGTCCCTGGATTCTAAAAGCCTATCTGCTACAACTAGTAGTTAATCTAATCTTTTTAATTATAGGCATGACCCCCTTGCACACCTTCCAACTGGGTGGCCTAGACCTTTTATACCATCAACAACTTTGGGTTGTGACAAAAATTGGGCATCAATTGGTCGAAGCCCTAAAAAGTCATTTATAAGTGGGGCAATTAACACTTAATTGTAGAGGTCGTTCAGGGTACCATAGTCAATCACATACATAGTCACTTTCTCCATCCAGTTTCCCCCCTGTGGTAAGATTTAGAGGGGGCATTGTTGGGATTCCTGCCCAAAATAAAAGGTTTGGATGAGGTAGATGATGTGAATCAAACCCAAGCTATCAAAATAGCTGAAAACAGTATTGGGGATGATCCTCAATGGATTTCAAGACTTATCAATATTGGGGACAATCCCGCTAATTTAGTCAAGTATCAATCTCCCAAAACCTCCTAATCTCAGGGTCAAACTGGTCTATGCAGTGATCAAATCCTATTTGACCGTTTTACTAAGCCTGCTACAGAATCCCCAATTTATAATAATTATAGATCTTAGCTTGGACAGCTTGGAAATGGACTGTGTAACCTCCCTGATCTCCCTTATAATTTCTAATTTAAGAAAATAAAGATTACTCTCTCTTTCAGCCTTTTTTAAGTTAAAATAGGTCAACATATATTTAGGAATTACCACCCCAGACGTAGTATCTGGAGTAAAGACTTTTTGACCAAGAAAAGCAAATTGGTATTTTAACACCAAGGAGCTTCAGGTCACCTGGTTTATAAAAATAAAAGCGAAATAAGAAGTCTAAACCCTTAATCCTGACAATCCTAATTAGAGCCAAATATTGCATCTGGTATAGTCGTTCCAGGGCATGAAGAGATTCTTATCTTATGTGAAAACCTATATAATTGGCCCATTAGTATACAGAGGCATAAGGCTATCGCCTACCTGCATTTATTTCTGAATACTGAAATTCAGGCCATTCATGAATTTTGGACCTTAGGTGAGATAAGACTTTCTGATTAAGGGACCCTTGGTATCAGTAACTTTATCCTTATGGCTGAATTAGGTAACCAGTTTTTCCCTGAAAAGACTCAAGTTTAGGATTTATTTCTGAAATATTGAGAAATATTTGTGAAGGACAATTTTAACTTAAGTTGTGCTAGGAACGTGATAAACACTATCATTATGGTGACCATGACCCCATCCAGTTGAGCCCATCTAGATACTCAAAAGCAGCAGAAGAAGTTATCTCAAGAGAGATCAAAGAACTCCTGGATTGTGGCATGTTGGCCCCAATTGAAGAGCCCTTGGGCTGCCCTGATTTTAGTAGTAAAAAAAGGATGGGAACAACTGGGTTGTCATCAAATTATCAAAAGCTGAATAATATCACAAAGAAGGACTTGTATCCCCTTCCAAAGATTGACAATGCCTTAGATTGACTTGGGGGGCAAAGTTAAATTCTTCTATGGACCTGATAAGTGGATACTGGAAGATTGATATGCATAAAGAGGAGTGCGAAAAATGTGCCATCATAACTCAGGAGGGCCTATTCCAAACTACAAGAATGCCACATGGGCTACGTTATTCCACAGCTACGTTATAATTAACATTGAACACAATCATGGGGGATCCAAAGTTGTCTTGTGCGTTGGTTTACTTGGATGACATAAATTTCTTCAGCTCCACTTTCAGTGATCATCTGGAACATTTGGAGGATTTCTTCAGGAGGCTAGCGGCTAGTAATTTGAAAAAAAACCCAGGAAGTGCCAATTTTTTAAAGACCAATTAGAATATCTTAGTTTTGTTATAAACAAAGAAGGACTCCAACATCAGCCATCCAAACTAGATGCACTATCAAAGTTGAAACGGCACAAATCCAAGCACAATATATAATTTTTTGGGCATATATTAAATATCATCATCAATTCATTGCCAGTTTTGCACGAATTTGAGAGCTGTTGTTTCACCTACTTAAAGATAAGGTTGCATTTGACTGGAATTGGGCCTGTCAAGTGGCATTTAATCAGCTTTGATTGGACCTAATAACAGCTCCAGTTCTGCAATATTCAGACTTTCTGCGAGAGTTTATTGTTTAAACTGATGCCTTGCTCATGGCAGGTGGATCCATGTTGTCTCTGATAGGGGAAGACGTCGAGGAACATCCAATAGCCTTTTGCTAGTCAGACTTTAAATGTCCACAAGTGGAACTACACAGCGACAGAATGGGAATGCTTAGAGGTTATATACGCTTATAAGAAATTTTGGATTTATCTGCAGAGCACCCACTTAACTTTTGTAACGGATCATATATCCCTAATATGGCTGAAAAATTTGAAAGAACCAGAGGGCTGACTAGCGCAGTGAGTATTATAGCTTCAAGTATACAATTACACAATCAAGCATTGTGCAGAAGTAAGCACCAAAGTGCTAACTGTTCATCCCGTTTACCTACAATTGCCACCATCAGTTTGGCTGCAGATGAGCTGTTCCAAAAAATGATCAATGGGAATTCCAAGAAGAACCCAAAACTGTCCAAAAATTGCTTTTGGATCTAAAAAGGACACTTTGGTTGAAAATGGAACATTGTACAAAATGATCAAAGGAAAGAAGGTCATTTTTACAAGATCTTTGGCATGAACAGATCTTATAATGTCTGCTAATAAGGCCATAGAACACAGAGTATTAAAGAAAAAAAGGAGCATCTTTAAGTATTACTACTGGTTGTCATTGCACTTTGATATTCAAGAGACACTGGAGTGTTGTTCTGAATGACAAGGAGAAAATATTTCTGAAAGAGCTCATCATACCAGATCATTCAGCCTATATTTGCCTGGCATACTGTATCCATAGATGTTGTTGGACCACTTCCCACAAGCAAGTCTAAGGCCAAGTATATCATCGTGGCTATTAACCACTTGACTAAGTGGGTTGAATCCAAGGCTATTCAGGAAGTAGGAGCAGCGATGATGGCCAATTTTATTTTGAAAGTGTCATTTACAACCATGGTTTTCCAAAGGTTATCCTGACCAATAATGGAAGAAATTTTACTGCCAACGTAATCATAAAGCTCAACCAATTGATGGGAGTGAGAGGTGTGCTCTTGGCTCTCTACCATCCTGAGACTTATGGAACAGTTGAGCGTGTAAATGGGACGCTTATGAACATTTTCCAGAAGCTAACCTTGAACAAACCATCTGAATGGAGCACGTTCCTAAGAATGGCCGTGTTCACCTACAACATATCCCATCACTCTGCCACTAAGTTGTCGCCTTTCCAGGTTCTATATTGGAGGTATCCAGTCCTACCATCATTTTTATTCAACTGAGGTAAGCCGACCAGGGGACAGACATTACTGAATATATGTGAAACTAAGAGAATAACTAAGAAATATAAAAATTGGGCACCCCAGGGTACTCAAGTTACCCCTGTTGCCAGCGGGACTGCCAGGTATGGGGGGTTGGTGCACTACTCTGAGGGGTTTCCCATGCTATGGAGCAGGTGTGAAGGAAAGGGTCTGTGTGGAGGAACCAGAGTGGGAACCATGATTCTATGAGCGCTTTTTGTCTTGGTCTCATATATCCATAGAGCCAGGCTTGGAAGTGCTCTAGTAAGTGGACATGAAATCTGTTAATAATCCCATGAATGGTTGGGACCGTGCCCTTGAACGCATCTAATGTAATTGTTTGGATTGTCCACATTGCAATGGGTATTATTAGGGAGCGGAGGGTAGATGGGATTGGTGACTCGATCTGGAGCGCGAAGATACTCTTTGATATCGAGAATTCCTGTTCGTTTTGAATCTTGAGCAGGCGTGCGACTTCCTGCCATATAACTTTGGTTGGGGGGCGTGTTTCTAGGCGGTGATGTAGGGATCCCTCCCTCCACATACTGCACATGTTTTGTGGAGGGAGTTGGAGCGGTCCGCCGTCCTATAGGTCCTTCTCAAACAGCGCCAGGCGTTTTCTCTTATTATTGGCTGTAGGAGTGGGTGGTGAGTCATTTTCCACATTGCCTTCTGTGTGGTTAAATCATAGGGAATGTCCAGAAAATCTAGGTATTATATCCTAGCTATGCTAGGGGTTGTTATGAGCATATCCCTCTGGGGGTGGTTTTCTGTGTTTCTTAATTTGAATTGGGGGTTGGGTCGTCCCCTTCCATGTATGATACCCATGTTCTCTATGGTCCATCCCATATGGCGGATAGTTCAGAGGATACGTTTAAAATAAGGGGAGGTTCCATGCCGACCTGTTGCAGTAGGGTGCTTGGCAAGGTATGAAAGTAGTCTAGGTGGACTATGTGGGTTGGTTAATTTGAGCGCCTGTGCAAAGTTAGTCCTTGCTGCTCTGGACCAATGTTGTTGCGGGAGGTCTGGAGCAAGGATTTTCTTTATCCAGGTACCTAGGATGTGATTGGCATGGCTCTCAAAATCTATTAGTCCCATGCCTCCGCTTGAGCGTGGGCCAAATAGTGTTTCCATCCGTATAGGAGGGGAGAGCCAGGCAACAGCCAGCCCTGGATAAGCGCGCGAATTGAGGTTATAAAGGTAGGTGAGAAGGCTAATGCATGGGCCTGGTACCACAGTATTGGGAGGATGAGCGAGTTAGCAACTGTAACTCGTCCTGTTAGTCCTGGGGTTCTCCCCTTGAGGGAGGCTACGCGTTTGGATACCCGTTGTAACAGGTTACTTTCCATTGTCTCATTAGCATATCCCCTGATTCTAGCCAGATTCCAAGGTGTCGGACAGGAGTGGTGGTGGGAGGTGTTGCAAAGGGTAAAATGATTGGGTTTTTTCTTCGAGTGTTGGTGTGAAGTTCTGATGTTGTGGCCCAATTGTTTGTGTATTTGCCTAAGAGGATGATTTCTGTCTTCCTTTTGTTGAGCGATGAATTGCTCACCTTGGAGTATTCCTCTAGAGTGTGTTCCAGCTGTTGGGCATCTTCATTGTTTGCTATACCTGCTATACAGTCATTTGCAAAGGCCAGTATCTTGACTGTTGGTTGTCCTTGTGCGGTTATCCCCATGAGACGTGAGTCATTTACTTGGAGGAGCGGGTCAAAGCTGAAATTGTATAGCAGTGGGCTGAGGGGATCCCCTTGTTTGAGCCCTCTGTGTGGTTTGATATTGTTTGTTAGGAATCTAGGGCCTCATACAGCCATGGTTGCAGATTCTGTTAGGAGCATCGCCCATTTTATGAATCTTGGTGGGAGTTTGAAGGCATGTAGACATTCTTTTAGGTATGGCCAGCTAACACGGTCATACGCCTTTTCCTGATCCAAGAAGACCAGGGCACCAGTTGCTTTGGATTGGCAAATGTTTGCAACAGGGTGTATGTTGTTCCAGATTGAACGCCCTGGTATAAACCCAAACTGGTTGGGTGATAGGAAGTCAGATGCAATTGCGCCTAATCTAGCTGCTAAAATTTTTGTTAGAATTTTTATGTCAGTTTTGGAGAGTGCAATTGGGCGCCAGTTGTCCAGGTTCAACTTGTCACCCTTTTTAAACAAGGTTATAACATAGGATTCATGGCCTCCTGGTAATAGGCGTGTTTCCAACAAACTCTGGTTCATTGACGCCAATAGGAGGGGGGCAATTTATTGAAAGTATTTCTTGTAAAATTCATAGGGTATCCCATCAGGCCATGAGCATTTCCTATGTGGTGCACCGCAAATTGTTTCCCAAAGCTCCTCCCATGTGATAAGGGATAGTATATTGTAATTTGGTGGTGTACTTTGAAACTTGGCAGTTTGAATATATTCTTTAATTTTTTGTGGATCTGTTGGCATATCGCGATATAATTCGGTGTAATAGCGGCGTACTTCCGCCTTGACCTCCTCAGGGTCAGTTGCCACGGTGCCGTTGGTCTTGCGGACCTGTGTGCATGTGGGCTGGTTTCCATGGGAGTGGAATTGGCGGAAAAAGTATGTCAAACAGGTTTCGCCTTCCTTTATGAACTTACCTTTGCTTGATACTTTGATTCTGTGTTGGTGTTCAAAGATGAGATTGTTAAGTCAGGCTGAAATTTCTGCCCATTTGCATCCCCAATTAGGGATATAGCTAGATCTCAGAGTATTTATCTCCAGGTGGTCTAGTTCTGCCAAGGTACGCTTGATTGTGGCTGTGTCCGCGGTGTACTAATGTGATGCAATATGTCAGGTTTTGTTGATTAAATCTTTTTTGAAATTTTCCCATGTTCCAATGGGATCCGAAGTGAATGGGGCTGTGAATTCTGGGTTTTTAGCCTTGTTTTCAACACAGTCAGATATCTCCAGCAATTTTATATTTTCTGGGTGAAGCTTTCTCCAAGGCGACACCTGTGTGTGGGATTGGGTTGGTGCTAACTGCACCATAACTAATTGGTGATCAGAAAAATTGATCTTTTTGTTGTAAATTTGGAGATTCTTGAGTGGTGGGATTGTGGGATGAGGATGTGGTCAATATGACTCATCAATATGAGCAGTCCCTCACGTATGTTGGGCCTTGTAATATGGGGAAGGATTGGTGAATTGGGGGAAGAGCATCCTGTAAGCCAAGAGATGCCTTCATTGTGCGATATTCAATGTGTCCAGGTGGGCATCCCCTGGGATTAGGCCATCGATCTATATTGGGGTTATCCCAGCAGTTGAAATCGCCTAACATGATGATATCTGGTGGGAGGGTGAGAGTAGAAATTTTTTCAAAATTTTTTTCTCTCAGTTGCAGTGCATGGTGCATAGATACATGCTAACGAAATTATTTCATCTTGGCATGTGATTGTTGCTACCAGGACTTGACTGTGCAAGTGTGATGATGAATTTGTAATTTTAAATTTTTTGTTGTTTTGGACTATCACCCCACAGTGAGACGTCCATACTGATTGTGATGGTGCAACCCTGGTTGACCAGGATTCTTCTTCCCCTTGTAGGCAGTGGGTTTCTTGGATGGCCAAGATGTCTACAAGAGGTTTTTGCAGGAATGCCAGCTTTTTGGCTTGGGATGTATGAGCCCTGGCTCCCGCGATGTTTAACGTCCCTATTGACACTGAGGTGCCCGCGGCGCCTCAGGAACAGTTGGGAGGACCCTCTGGTCCTATCCCACCGTGGCTCATTTTGGCCATGCTCCGCATCTGTACTCCAACTCTTTCACTGCCATTGTTGGTTCCCTTGATCTGACCCAATGATTCAAGGGAATTGCGGTTTTTTGCATTTGCATCAACTTTTCCTGCACAGGTCTCATATTGATTCGATGCGGGTTGTTGATTGGATTTTATATTTTTGAGGTTCAACTTTGTTGCATTGTGCACCACATTTTCACTCAAATTGCAGTTTCATTGTTCCTCAGTATGTGCATGACTGATGACGCTTTGTGGCTCAGTCTGGTTACTGTGAAAATTTTCAACCTGGGCATATTGTTCTGATTGGTTGGTTCAAATAATATCTGAAACATCCTCCTGAATTTTTCCGTGGTTAATGGTGGATTCCGTGTGTGTCGCCTTTGTGTGTGTGTGTGTGTGTGTGTGTGTGTGTGTGTGTGTGTGTGTGTGTGTGTGTGTGTGTGTGTGTGTGTGCTTCAGCCGCTGCTCTCTTGCGGGCTTTTTGTGCTGCTTTACACTGTTTACTTGTAACTGGGTCCACGATGGAGTATAGTCCATCTTCACCCCAGCGGAATGGGTGGTGGCCATCAGTCATTTTGGCGAAGTTTTCATTATCTTCATCCATAGCTTCTTCACAAAAATCATTTTTCCATTAATCCCTCTTTTACAGGGCATGCATGTTCCTTGTGGCCCAGTGAGCCACAGTGGTTGCAAATGGGTGGTGCGCGTTCTGGTGTAACTCAGAATGCAGCTGACTGGCCCCCATCTGCGAAATGAAATTCTGCTGCGCGGGGAATTCTGGATAAATCCTCTTCCACTTCTGGGAAGGGGTTGATTACAGCGATAGCTTTGCCCGTGCACAGGTCAGACATGAAGCGAAATCGCTGTAATTTGAGTTTTTGGATTTCTCCATAGGCCACAAGACCTTTGTGGTGCTCCTCCTCGATTACCTTATGAGGAAGGTTGGTGGGGAGCGAGTCAAAGGAGATGAACAAATTTTTGCTTTGTTCCATCTGGTGCGCGTGGTGTGCACAATTTTTTTGCCCTCAGGGAGGGCAACTTCCACGCAGATTTTTGCTGCAGCATTGGCTTCATTGGCTGTTTCAAAACCAATATTGATCCAGCCACAGCCCATGTTGTTGGTGGCTATGTGCACCACATGAGGGAAAAGTGATGGCTGTTCCTCACATGTTTTCTCCCACAGGGTCGGTGACTCATCCCCAAGTAAGAGTCTGATCCCATGTTCCACCTTTGACAAAGGTTGGTTGAATTGAATGTACATGTATTGCGCGTGCTTTACAGTAAATACTATAAACCCAGACAGTGTCTGAGTTTGCGATTTTTTTATGGATTGGGTTCCTGGTCCCCCTCTAGGGCGTTTCTTGCCCTTAGTTGCATCATTAAGCGCACCGCTTGCTGCTATACTCGCCAATGTTGTATTATTTTTGTTATTAAAGTCGCCCATCTTTCCTGTGTGTGATTATCCAAATTTGCTGTTTGAATCAAATCATAGTAACTAAAGTGATTGTTACGAGAAAGAAAAGCCAGTCCTACCATCATTGCTATATTCAGTCCTAGACGTTCCTGAGGAGAAAAATTATTACCAATATGTTGAGAAGCTTGCAGATGCATTAATCAAGCTGCATGCAAAAGCCTTTAATGACAGTTTTGCTGTTAAAAAGGCCCAACGTGAAAAGATTCTAAAGATCAGTACACTTTGATTAAATTCAAAGTTAGCAATGAGGTACTATTATGTAATACGCACAGATTGGCCTGATTGAAGAAGTTAAATCACATTTGGGTAGGCCCATTTATGATTATTGAGAAGAGATCAAGGTTCTTTATACAAATAAAGAGGTTAGAACAGGCCATATCTATAATCACATCCATGCAAAATTCATAAGAAGAAGATAAAGAGGGCCAGTAGAAAAACCTTATATATGAAGATAGTATATATAAAATATAATAAAAAAAGATAAATAACATCTAAAGATATAAACTTATGTAAAAAATACAATAGTAAAAGAGAAATATATATAGTTAATAGAAATAAATTTTATATTACAAAAATTAATGAATTAGTAAAAATAATTAATTAATGTTTTAATTTCTACGCTTTAAGGGGTGACTTAAGATAATATTCTTCTTCCACGCACGCCAATTCAACCCAATCTATCTTCTGGGTGCCAAGTAAAAGGGCCGTAATAGCATAGAGCCAGATGCGCCGCATACTGGTTATAGCTGATTCCCAGCAAACAATTTGGTAGGGGAGACACAAAAACATTGACAGTGATTCAATCAAGCCTTCAATTGGGAGGCAAGCAAGCACCCAAGAGAAGACAGTCAATCAGAAAATTGGTGTGTATTGATAGATTTCTGGTGTTGACAGCTGCACACAATATACATGAGTCTTCCACCATTTGATTAGGGTTGACGTGCAGCAATCAGCATGAAGGCATCCAGTTGTAGAAGATATTCATAAGATGGCCAAGTAAGGCCATCCTAGGAAGATAGTCATCAGCGCTATCCTGGTGCAAAGCCTCAAAGGCTGCCCAAAAATTTAAGAAGAAATGAACATGCTGAACGTCATGGGTATCTAGCCCCAATTATCAAGCGTAATTGGGCCTACTCCCAAGCTTCACAGACCAGGAACTGATAACCTTTTCCAAGAAGGCATCAATTTGAATGAAATTTTAAAGCTGCATGGTAGCATCTTTGGCTGGAGTAAGATGAATGGGGTTATAAAGCCGCTCATATTTGGCCCTCATTTGGTTGAGAAGTTGACCTCAACGCATGAAATTCGATGAGCATTTGTTGCAGAATAGGACCAAGACATTAGGAAATGGTTGAGGGCGAAGATAAACTCTGCCAGGAGGTCCCAATCCCAATAAAGAGACTACAGCTAGAAACTTGCATCTCTGAAGTCAAAGAGGCAGCCAAAAGTGTCTGCTTTAAGATTTGTTGATAAGTTCACCAAAGTTCATAGCCCATGGCTCTTTGAGAAAACTTGATGACCAGAATAACCTCCACCTTGACAATGGTTTCAGGCTGAGTAGACGTCATTATAGTCAGCATAGGAATAAGCTGACCTAATTCAGACTTTTGGATGGAGCCTAAGAACATATGCATATGCATTGTCCTGTCCAATTGGTTGAACTGATGACTTTGTTTATGATCAAGGGCAGTGGAAAAATTGCAATAAGTGGAAGAGGTACTTTTTACACACATTGAAGTAAAAATGGAAAACTCAGGGTTTATATTTCAGTCAAGTGGGGAAATGTTAGATTTTGATGGTTGACTTTATAATAAACCCTATGAGAAAACCATCAATGCTGATAGACTACTCCCATTGATGGATTCTTTGATCCTTCCCAATTTATCTGCATAATTTGTAAAATAAGATTCACCTTGAGACCTCCTTAATTGCATCTAAACATACAAAATTATTGTAGCTAATAATAACTATGATATAATAGTATTATGGCCAATTATGGGACCCACTTGGGTGAATCAAGTGGGTTTATGGAATAAACTTAATTGTACTTTCAATCTAATGAAATTAAAATTAATGAATATTGGATCTTATGTATTTCAATTTTTGTAATTGGCACAATAGTACTTGCACATGGATGGCCTAATTAGGGAATACCTAGTACTATTGAGAGGCCTGCTGATGTTTCAATTAGGAGTGCATCATTATTGGAATTTTATATTTTCTTTTCACCAATTTATTATATTTTTTAGCTGTATGATGAAATGTAATTGGTCTGGTTGAAAGGTGAATATACACCGCTGAGGTGTTAATATTATGCCTATAATACCCCAATCATGAGCGTAGAAGTGCCTCCAATTGGGCTGAAATGATTGTAATTTAGTTAAATTTTAAAGCAAAATTAAGTTGGGAAGCTATAATAACTAGGACTTTTCTCTCTCGTTGCAATCACTTTTGCAACTTATTCAATTCAAGTCTGAATTTAGTTTAATAATCTCACAGAGGAGATTAGTTTGCGCCTATGTCAGGGAGCAGTTGGGCAAGTAAGGTAAAAGGCACAGGTGGTAGGCCCGCGACTTCCAACGTTCACAAACGCCCTGGAGAAACTGGTGGATTAGATTTTTTTAAATTTTTATTCGAGGTGGGCCGACCTGGGGATGATACCACACCAATTAGGGAAGTGAAGAAAATGGGAAAGGAGGATAAAACCCGGAAAACCTCCATGTGTGGCATATGATAGGCCAGGAACTCCATGGACTGCCTTTGCTATTCGCTATCTCAGCTCGGGGCTTTGGTGCGCAAAACCAACACAGTCAAAATCGTCCCCTACCCAAAGTCCATTACCAGGATCAAACTCAGGAGGCAGTGGTAGAGGGTCCATAATCTACCACTGGGGTATCCTCCCTTTTTAAAAAGTACATGATCCCAATGGGGCTTCAAACCCAGGTCACCAGCTTCCCCAACTAAGCGCTTTACCACTTAGCTAAGAAGCCTTGAAACTGGTGGATTAGATAAAAATAAAAAACTTGCAGTTACTATTTCCCTGGAAATCCTCACTTGGCAGGTGCAATGTAACCAGTACATCAACACACTGCACTCTCAACCATTCTTGTCGGTGGAATATGGAGTCTGGGTGTTCCTGGATTTCCAACAAACAGCTTTGTGGGAAAAATTTTATGGGGATGTGCACACTTATTTCCTGACTGCAGTGTATGTCACACCTCAAACCATGTCATGAAGTTGACTGGATCTCGGTTTCAGAAACAAGAAGGCAGCAGACAAAGCTGCTGTAGTGCACATTGTGATCAACCTCCCCAAAGGGCAGTGGGTCATCAAAACCAAGTGCACCAGATGGACAAAAATTCAAAAAATCTCCTCATGTTCGACTTTTTGCCCACTACAGTCAAGCGTGCCATTCTGGAGCAGCACCTGTATGCTGGTCTAACAGTATACAGAGAAATACAATCCTTCAAGTTGCAATGCTTTATGCTGATGCCACACCTGTAACTGGCAAATCCATTGCAGTTCTGACCCCAACTGAGGAGATTGTGAAGGACCTAACCCAGATCCCACACTCCACTTTTATTAATATTGAAGGGCATACCACCGACCCTTTCCAGGTAACCGTAGACAGCGCAGCCCCCATCTGCTTCCACTGTGATGAATTCAGCCATAAGGCACACACATGCCCCACCAAGGAGGGCATAACATTTCTAAGAGCACCCCTTAGCAGCCATGACCAATGGGGAGGCTCACTATGAACTAACCACCAGTACCAAAGAGGCCTTCCCGTTGGAACACAAGGCTGCTACTTACTAGTAAAGCCTGTCTACCCCTTAAGAGCGAAAGAAGGCCAAACAGGCCCACAGGGCCGCGGCCAAGGAAGCGGCCAAGGTCGCCTCTGCTATCCCACACTCCCAAGGCCAGGAGGACATTGAAACCTTCGCGGCGGAAGCAGCTTGGGAATCCCTCAACCAATCAGATTGGGATGCTTAAGCTGATTGGGCCACCCAATCTGAGGATCCAATGGGTGACTCAATCTCACCTGACCTTTGCAACTAAGCCCCAATTGGAACCAATTTGGTCTCCAACCTACCTGAAAAGATTTTTTTGACCCAAATGTTGGTGCACTGAACTCGTCCACACCGCAAAAATTTGTTCAACAGTGGGGAAACCAAAAGTGAAGGCAAAAGCCAACGCGAACCTGTCTGCTAAAATTAACAAATCTTCTGATAGTGTTACTGCAAACACCCGCACTGCTGTGAAGGCCCATGGGGATCCAGAGGAGGCTGGTGGGCCAGGTGCCCACCCCCTCACACCTAAGGTGCGATGGGGGAAGCCTTCACTTTAGGGATGTTAAACTTTGCCAGACTCAAGGCCTCGCCATCCTGGGCTAGAAAACTGAGTTTTTTACAAAAAAATTTACCCGTGGACATCCTGGCCATCCAGGAGTCCCACTGTCTGCGAGGTTCCAAGGATGCTTGGAAAACCATGCTCTTCCCTTCCCATTCCTTCTGGTCTGAGCACTGTGGGGTGCTTGTTTGGAAAAACAATTTTTTTAAATTTTATCATCTGAATCCTTCCTCTGTGGCCAAGTCCTCATTGTCACATTTTTGTGGGCCAACGTGGTGCACGCTATTGTCAACATTTATGCCCTGACCTGTGCATGAGAGCATCAGGACTTTTTCTCATTGGTCAAATTCCTTCCATTACCCCCTGACCCTTTCATAGTTGGTGACATGAACTGTTGGTTGAACCCATCCACGGACTGCTGGCCTTCCTCATCCCACTTCCCAGGGTCACGTAGAACTTTGCATCCTAAAGGCCACCCTTGGGTTGTTAGATGCACTGCTGCGGCAAGCTCCACTGCTCAAGGACATGACGCGCCACCACGTCCACAACGGCCAACTAAGGTCCATGTCCTGCATTGACCTTGTACTTGCATCGGTGAAATTTTGATCCCATATTTCCCACTTCCACACATCAAAAATTGATTTCTCTGATCACCAGCTGGTCTTGATAGCTTACCACTTACCCATCACAGTGGTCAGGGCTCCGCATTGGTGCAAACTCCGCCCACCCAAACTCGCGTCGCCAGGATTTTCCACATGGGTGGAATCTGCAACTTTGGCAAAAGAGTTTATTACACCGTTTTGCGTGGACCCAATTTCCACATGGTCAGCCTTCAAAGCGGATACCATCCGCCACGCTTGCCACCTCTCCTCCCAACGCTCACAAGCTACATCAGCCATCATCTCGCATGCCCTGGCAGAGTTGGAACACCTGGAGTCCAACATTCCAGCCACAAGATACAGCCCTGCTGGGGCCAGAAGTGGGCAGAAGCAGCTGCCCACCTCAACGCGCTTGAAAGGCAACACAAACATTAAGTTTGTGTTCAGTACAGGGCCAAACACATTACAGAGGGTGGCACATGCTCCGCTTATTTTTTCAAAAAATTCTTCACACTGTGCCAGAGCGTGGCCTGCACACAGGTGCGGAGGTCAGACGATTCCATCACAGATACACTGGCTGAAGTGGCAATCAAAATACAAAACTATTACTCCGAGTTATACTGATCCAATCCAATTCAGACAGCCAAAATGGCGAAATTTCTTGATAGCACTCACATCTGCACCATTTCCTGATACCCGGAGTTAATGAATTTAATTACTGTGAATGAACTCTGGTATTCCATCCGTGGTGCACCAAATCGGAAATGCCCAGGCCCTGATGGCATTCCATATGAGTTCTATAAGAAGTACTTCATATATCTATCCCCACTGCTGCTTGCCTCCCTTAACCAGAGCCTTCTGGATACGCGCCTTCTACCAGGAGGGCAAGAGGCCTTCACCATCACATCTTTAAGAAAGGGGAAAAGCTAGACCTAGCCAACTGGCGCCCTATTTCTTTAACTAACATGGATACAAAAATTTTAACTAAAATCATGGCTAACCGTCTAGGGATTGTAGCCTCTGCCACAATCTCCACAGAACATTTCGGTTTCATACCCAGAAGGTCGATTTGGGACAATGTGCACTCTGTGTCTAACACATGCCAGTCCACAGCCTCTGGGGCACTAGTATTTCTGGACTAACAGAAGGCCTATGATAGAGTGAACTGGGAATACCTCAGGGCCTGCCTCCACCAACTCCGCTTACCCCCTCGCTTCATCAGCTGGGTGATGACGCTTATGGAATCTGCAACAATGGCAGTACGTGGCCCTGGCTTCCTCACGGAAATAGTCCGCCCTCAAAGGGGCCTACGCCAAGGGGACCCCCTTAGCCCACTCTTATATAACTTCAGCCTTGACCCACTACTTTGAAACGTGAATGCTCGCCTCACTGGGGTCCATGCACCAGGCCAAGCCCCAGTCAAGATGATGGCGTTTGCAGATGATTGTGTGGTCAGGGTGTCTAATAACAAAGATGCACGCGCACTTGAAGCTCTTATCCAGGAGTATTCCCGGATAAGTAATGCTGCACTGAATGCCTCTAAAACTGAAATCATCCTCTTTGGTCGGTATCAAACCTTCTGGGCCCAAGAGTTAGTGCCCAGCCTGACCCATCTGCTCGCACACATGCTCGCCTTCCCTGCTCACCCCACACCGCCCCAGTTGTGCTCCCCTTCGTGCCACGCCCTACCATAGGGCCTGTCCGCCATCTGGGCGTGTGGGTGAAGCAGGCGGGTATGCCTCAGCAGTAATGGAAAGCCATATTTTAGACAACATGATGAGGCGCATCGCCTCCCTCAGAGCCCACCCTACTTCCCTTACTGGCAGGGTTGTTTTAGCCAACTATATGCTCCTCTCCAAAGTCTGGTTTGGAGCCCACGCCATCGCCTTCTCCCCAGGTTTTTTCAAATCTATGTATGCCCTTCTACAAGGGTGGCTCTGGTCAGGCCGCCCACCGCCAGAGCAGCTTGAGTTCATGTTTGGCCCTCGTCATCATGGTGGCATGGGCCTGCTCGACTTTAAAGCCCATGCTGCCAAGATCCTGGGCACCTGGATTGCAGTCGTCACCGCCCTTATGCTCCCCTCCCAACACTGGTCCCGCATGGCCCGCTCCAACTTCTCCTGCGTCCTAAGCCTTACCAATCCGTCGAATCCTCACTCCTTGAAATATCTGGCTTCCCACCTATCGGCCACAGGTCCTCACAGTACTAAACCCCACTTCAAACTAATCCTCCTCTCCATGTGAAGCGCTGAGTGGAGAATCCGTATTTGTGGACACACAGCCCAGAGAGGCCGCCCCTCTCCTCAGTTCAAACAGGAGGTACAGGGGCTACCCATTCAAAATGGCTTGATCCCCACACGGCCCCATGTCCTATCCAGGGTGGACTACCTGGACATGATGGACATCCCTTATTCCCTTGAGACCCAGAAGACTATTTGGAAATACGCACACCACCCCCTGTTGCTGCCTCATATCCAATCCCATGTGTGGCGCTGCCTGAGGCCGGTGTACCATATGGCTGAGCACTATAACGCTTTACACTCATCCTGCATCGTGTGTGGCCAGTATGGAATGCTGTTCCACCGCTTGGAGAAGTTCCTACCTCTAAAGCGATATGGCGCGAGGTTCAACATCTGCTTTGCCAGGATCAGGCACATCCCTTCTGTCTGTCTAGGGATATGTTTGCTCTATCCATGATTTCCCCTCTTTCACCCTCCCTCCATGATCTGGTGGTTGCAATCAACATGTGGACTATCCACACGATTGTCTTGGATGCCATCGCAGGCTCCACTCCCACCCTCCCAGAAGCTGTCCACAGATTTTGGTCCCATTTGGTGGACCACTTTAAAGCGTGAATGTTTGGGTACCTCCCACCACATCGCTGTCAGTTGGTCTACTCCTGGTTCCCAGCTTGGTTCATCAACTCAGACCCCTTCCTCCACACATGTTCAATTGTGGTTACAGCCCCTTTACACGTTCCCCCCTCCTCCCCATTGTAGCGTCCCCGCTGGCAACAGGAGATAGCATCGCTTCTCTGGGGTGCCCTCCCAGTTACTAAGTTTCGTTTTTTTTTGAGTTTACTTTCAGAAGTGTCCAACCCCACAATAAATCTAAAACCTAAAGTTTTATTAACTACTGCCATATTCTATTGAGGATTGGCATGGTTTTAATGAACTCATCTAATAGATTAGTATGTCCAGGATATGTCCTATAGGTATAAAAATTTTGGCTTCTGGCCTAGAAATAAAACAATCATCTTTTCAACCTTATATCATATTGTCTTTTATTTCCTTCTATTAATTCTATTTTTATATTAAGAAGTGTAGACAAGCGTTAAGGGAGCTTGTAATTATTACCTGCATCAAGAGAGTTCTCAATTAGAGTGGAAAAAGTACCCAGATGTGACCAGAAGAGTCAAATATTATTGCTTTAGCTTTGTGAGCTTCAGAACGGTTAAGATATACCGTAAGGAACATAGAAAAATGAGGATATATCAGCCAAAATTTTTCCCAATTATTGAAGCAGAAATATTAATTAAGCGAGTAAATCCTAAAACTTTACAATGATAAGAAGCTTATCTTCAAATCCTGTAAGATGTTATCTATGGAGCTCTGGAAAGTTGCAGTTGCGTTGCACAACCTTGAGGTAATTCTTTAGGTTGGAAGAGACCCATTGCAATTAAGAGCACATGACTCCTGGTCTTGCGGAGAAAGGTCCATTTGGCAATAGCCACTAGAAAAGTACGTTGCAGAGAAGAAGTTTGACCCAGAGAGCTGTGCCAGGATGTCATCAATGCAGGGGATAAAATGGCAGTCCTTTTTCATGAGGTTATATAATTTGCAGTAGTCCATGACTATCTGATGACCTCTGTTCTTTTTAATTAGCAAGAGGCAGGAAGACCAAGGGCTTTGAGAGAGATCTAATAACCTCACGTCCAGTAACTGCTTGAGATCAGCCCTCATCTGCTGTTCTTCCACATTTGACTTGCATTAAGGTTTTGACTGAATGGGACGGGAATCACCCACATCAATGGAGTGGCTCTAGTCATATATATGCCCCTAGTCAGTATACAACAGGCAGAATATGTCGCTATAACCTTCTAGTGAAGTATGGACTCTTTCCAGCTCATATAGGGTCAGCTTATCCGAGATATGAACATTTGGTAAGATAAATAACAGGTTACTTGGGGGCAAGCCCATATCCAGCATGGCGCCAATGAAGTGTCTACGTTTAATGTCCTCCACAGGGACAAATAAGCCTCTGCCAATCTCCTAATGTTTTTTACAACAATGTCCCTAATAGTGAGGTTAACAGAATTGTGATAGGTCTCTGATAGGATGGGTCTAGTACTTAGGAAATACTAGAGGCTCCAAGGGGCTAACGCCCTCAAGGCTGATGATATGCAACAAGAAGCGGTGTGAGATTTGGAGCGTGGTCTTTCTGTCAACCACTAGTTGATCACCAATCTTAATCACTACATCGTCTAAGCAAAGAAGAAATACCATCTATAGCATCCACTGAATTGGGAAATTTCCATGTGTTACACCCAGAAGTTGTATAATGTAAAGGCAACGCAGAAAACGGGTACTTGACCAGGCAAGGATATTCATTCTTGATGGGATCTTTATTGGATAAAACTAAAGGGACTTCATATTTGAGTAATGAGGACCAACCTTACTTCATGTTGATAATTCCCTCAGATTCGATTATGAACTGAGTACTTATGAGCATACCATATATATTATTGTCGAGGCCACCACAAAGTCAATAAGATAAGCTTTCTAATTAAAATGGGAAGGGAAGAGTACGCCCCAATAGTGCAGGAGTTGTTTGGGCCTGCGGTTCTAATTTCTTGAGTATACTCAAAAAACAGGCATCAGCTTGATCTTTTTGGTCAGCTTAGAGGAGACTACGTTTAATAGGAGCCAGTATTCAGGATGACCATCACATGAACTTTTTGAATAACCATTTACACCTTAATGAGTGTTTCGTCAAAGTTAGAAGGCAGAGCCAAGACCTCATTGAGCTGGAATATGAAGGTTAGTTTGCGAGAAGTCTCTGGGTAGCTCTTTAAGATGGACTTCAAGGTGTGAACCTACTGAAGATGTTGAATTAATTCGGCCAGGAGCTGATCAGAATCACTAGTGGTGTCAATGACTGCAGGACACCCTAGAACTTGACTGAGGTATGTTTCCTCAAGTATGGTGTCCTCATCTACTCATCCAGCAAACATTCAATCAGGAACCTCCACTTCAGCGAGGACTCCTAGAACATAGTAACTGACATCTTCATAACCCCTTCAGATTTGTCAACGGAGGTATTTTCAACAAATGGCAATAAGGCAATAGAGGTGAGAGATAGGCACATGAGTTTTGTCAGCAATAGGTGTGACTATCCCTACTCCAACATCTCTTTTCCCTTCTCCTTAATTTCGCTTTTCTTCTTCCAGCATACTGTCTCATAGTTCCCAACCTGGTTGCAGTAGGCACACCGGGGACGTTCAGATTGCTTTCTTTTTGTTTTTTGATCTTTAGGGTTTATAATCTGAAGGGTTATTTTTGGTCTTCAATAGCTAAGACCCAGGGCTTGGGCTTTTGATTTGAATGTCCGGAACCTGAGGTATAGATACTACTCCAAAAGAAATCTCAGGCTTGTGGAAGTTAGCGACATCTAGCAGAGCCTCTTTTATATCATCAACGTTGCAGAAGTAGCATTTTTACTGAATTGATATGCATCACCAGAGGAGGGTGAGATGCCAACACATTCAAGATGGTGGCAACAGAGTCATCCAAGGTCAACATCTTAGAGGTTAACAACATCTGCACTTCAATATAGAACCATTCTGCGAAAAAAAGCCACTGACTCTCCTTTTCTTTATGATGATGCATATGAAGGATTGCTTTTTCATGCCTAAGCTTTGTTTTGATCCAAATTTGACAATGAGCGCCTCCTTAACTTTGGGCCAGGTTCTAAAAGCATCCATATGAGGCACCAATA
This sequence comes from Massospora cicadina, assembly GCA_022478985.1. NCBI lineage: Eukaryota > Fungi > Entomophthoromycota > Entomophthoromycetes > Entomophthorales > Entomophthoraceae > Massospora > Massospora cicadina. Next base: position 216,622 of record JAKSZP010015817.1, read on the forward strand.
TCTCTTGGGATATGTGACTCAAACAGGAGAGGATATGATTGACCTTCTGGTGGTCAGTCGCCCCTTCCATGGCTGCTTCATAGATGTATAAGAACGAAGCAAAGCTACCCTCGCCAGGGATAAACTTGTCCTTGAAAGTTGGTTTAAATGGATCATAGTCACCCCCAGGGAGGGCATGAATCGCAGAAGCATCCTGTCCCATGGTCTCTGAGAAAATTTTTAACTGATCAAACAAGAGGGAGAGGTGATCAAGATGGTTTTAGATAGCTTCAAGCCTGGTTTTCAAAACGGCGTAAAGCTTTTGGGAGGTGAATTCAATTAATACAATCTAGCTTCTATTGCCAGCTTATGGGTTTCAAGGTCAAATGCCAGCTCACAAGCATCTTGACTTTGAAACAGAGTTGAACACAAGAGAAGCTGAGGTTTTTTGGTCAACTTCAAACACCTCCAAAAGCTTTTTAAGCTCCTCTTTCATCCGCTTACACCCCTCATCATCAGGTGTGTGGGAACCTTAGGGACATACGTCGCCCTTAATTTGGTCATAACTTCGCTCAACCTGTGCCAACTAATTATACAGATCCTCAAAGAGAGGACCTTCCATGGAGGTCTTGACCCCTTGAGCTTCCTTCTCACAATCACTGACCCATCGAGCTAAATACTTTGTATTTTAATAGAAGCTTTAAGCAATAACTCTTTTTCCAGCTGCACAACCTTGACCTTTAAGGCTGAGGCAGCTCTACAATATTCTTTCAACAAGCTCTGACGAAGATTTTTAACACTGGACAAGGCTTGGGCCAGTTAATGTTCTATTGCAGCTACACTTTGTCCATCTCCAGATTGGGGGGTGGACGTTTGGGCTAAGAGTTCGCTGTATGTTTGCTCATCACGCTTTTCAAGCTCTCTGGCAAATTCCTCGAGTAAAGAGCGGGTGCTAGCAGCAGTACATTCAGTTCATTACAGAAGATCTTTATAGCCTCTTCTACATACTTCACTATGCCAGTATCCATTGTGGTGAGCCGCTCATGCAACTAAATGATGAATTTGAAGTTTTCCTCCAAACATCATATTGCACTTTTCCAATATGTTCAGAGTTCTGATTGTATAAGTTATCATAGGCTATTTTAAAGCATAATGATTTGCCATGTGAAGTTTCAACTCCTCATAATAGACATCTAACATGTATATTATGTGGCACATAGTGGGATGGGCAAACTTGCGGGCATAGGTAGTCAGATTGGTAAACTGAATATGTGTCTCTGGAAGAATTTGAGTCTCATAGAGGTACATCAGACGGTCCTTTACGGAAGAAACTATTTCACGTGATGCAATGTTTTAGGGTACAATATGCCATGAGTTAGGTCCCTCACTACTTCTGCTACAGGTCAGGTAAGGCGGTCGGACTCTGGTATAATGATTCATGTTGGGACCACGGGTGTATTAACTTGTATCCCTTGATATTTTTAGGCCAGGGGACACAAAGTTTCAAGATCTTGGATTGCTTATTTGTGCTTTTCTTGGTCAAGAAATATTTTTTCCAGATACTACGTCTGGATAAGCAATTCTTAATAAAATATTTTAATCTTTCTTAAAATTGTGAAAAGGTTAAATCGTAAGGTTTATTAGCTTAATACCAGCTATATAAAGGTAAATTGGGGAGGTGTTTCAGGGAAATTTAAGCAGCCCAAACCTAAATATAATAAATGAAATGATTCAGAGATTTAGTACAGGTCAAATATCTCAGTTGAGTTATTTGAGCTCTTTTCATGGCTTGAGTTTGAACCACAAAGTTGGGTGACTCCAAGGGAGCATGATTTAGCTGTATCAGTCAGAGTTAATTGCTGATTTCAATAATAGTTGCCTTTCATCAGGGATGCTGCCCAACAGAATATTGGCCTTGTTGATTGAATTGGGATTGATCTCTAACTTCAATAGCTGTCAGTTTTCCTTGGAGATTATCCCTGACAGGATTTTGGGCTTTTTGGTTGATTCAGGATTGATTCCCATCATCTGACATATTCGAATCCGCTGTTCAGGTAAATATCCTGACAATACCCCCTCTAGGCCTTGGCACAGGGAGGAAAACAGACGGAGAAAGTGACTATGTATGCAGTTTACAACTGTGCCCTGAACAACCTCTACAATTTAGTGTTCATTGCACCATCTATATATGACTTAAAGGGCCCTGACCAGTTGGTTACCAGTTTGTGATCATGAACTTCAAGCTGGTGATGGTATAATAGGACAAGGTCACCTGGTTGGAAGGTGTGTAGGGGATCATGCTTGTCATTAAATTGAGCCGTTTCTCTACTAGTTGTGGCTGACAGGTTTTCAGCAGCCAGGGCCTGAAGTCTTATCATTTCATTTGCAATACTTTTCATAGAGAATTCAGGTGCTTCAGGTGAAGCTTGATCAAGAACCGCCTAACTTTGGAAGTCATATGTGGATTTTTGCCATACAACGCTTGAAATGGAGACATCTTAGTAATCTGATGATCCAGAATTGCACTAGGAAAATATTGAGGACAATGAAGGGGATCAGTCATAGCCATTTTCTGAAGGGTTGCAGTTATAGTGTCATTTACCCACTCTACCATTACATTGGTTGCAGGATGGTAGGGGGTGGATAATACCTGAGTAGTTCCCATCAGGTCAGCTAAATTATTTACCAGTGTCAAGCAGAAATTTTGTACGTTATCAGAAAGAATGTCATTAGGGCACCCATTCTGGGTGATAAACCTATTATTTAAAAAAGTGGCGGTAGCATTTGCCATTGCGGTGGGGAGTGATATGGCTTTGATCCACTTAGATGGTCCACAGCTAGTAGGAGGAACAGATGTCCATTGGAGGCTCTAGGAAGAGGTCCTACAGCATTAAAGCTAATAATATGGAATGGTTTACAGGGTGAGACCACTGGATGTTGAGAGCAGGGATTAGGTCCAGCTTGGCTTTTACATACCAGACAGGACTCCAATGCATCCTGGATAGAAACAAGCATTTCATCCCAATAGCATTAAGTTTAAAGCCTTTGATAGGTTTTCTGAATTTCCTCATGCCTGACTTGCCGATGTACCCCTTATATGATGTCAGTTTGAGCTGATGGTTTTACATAATTCACCCATTGTTTAGACATAAGTTTGCACAGTTGACCGTTATTGACTTAGAGATTTGCCGATCTTTTCATTAATTATTTTTGGAGGGTCAGGGATTCATCCTTCCATATTTGTGGTTGGGTTAAGATGTCATATAGTCAATCCTCTTTGGGGTCAGTTATAGTTAAAATGGGAAGCCAAGATAGGTAATCCGCATTTTGATGGATTGGACCTGGTTAGTGGATAATGGAAAAGTCGTAATTTTGTATCTTTAACGCCCATCAGGATAAACTTCCGTTGGGGCACTTCATTTTCTGTAGCCATTGTAGGGAAGCATGGTTGGTTATTATAGTGGAATGTTTCCCATATAGATAAGGTCAGAAATGATTAATAGCCAATAATACTGCCAGGCATTTGCATTCTGTAATTCTATAATTATGTTCAGCTTTATATAAGGTCTTGCTGTAGTAGGCGATGGGATGGTCCATTAAGTTCTCATCATGCTAAATAGTATGGCTCCAATGGCAGTATTTCTAGCATTAAAAAAGAGGAGGAAGGGTTTATCAAAATTTAAATGATTAAGTACTGGATAGAGTGAGAGAGAGATGTGTAGCAGGTCAAAAGCCTTCTGTTGCTCTTCTATCCACTGAAAGAGTATTCCTTTCTTTAGTAGATACACCAGAGTCTCAGAGGTGTCTACAAAATTGGGGATTAATTGGTAATAATAGCCCACCATTCCTAGGAAAACCTATACATCTTGTAGGTTTTTAGGGGAGTCATCTTAGTAATAGCCAAGACCTTATCATCCATTGGAGATATTCCAGATTTACTGACCTTATGACCCAAAATATATATTTTATTTTAGAAGAAGGTGGATTTCAACGGCGTTAGTTTTAATGAGGATTGCCGTAACTGCCGAAAGACTTACCTGAGGTGATCTAGAAGTTCAGTAAAGGTTCTTGAAAAAATGGTAATATAATCAAGATAAAAAAGTATGCAGGAGCGTTTTAAATCTCCTAGTAGTCCGTCCATAGCGCGTTGGAAGATAACAGGGGCGTTACATAATCTGTGAGGCATTTGAGTGGGCTCAAATAGTCCTTCACTTGTAATGAGAGCTCATTTTTCCTAATCTTATGGTGACAAATCTACTTGCCAAAATCCACTGGTGAGATCCATAGCTGAGAAATAGTGGGACCCCACCATTAAGTGTAAAGAGTCATCTATACATGGCAGAGGGTAACTATCTTTGCGAGTGATAGAAAGAGGTGGCAATAGTCCATAACAACCTGGTGACCACCATCCCTTTTCCAAATTAATAAGATTGGGGAAGCCCATGGACTTTTCGGAAGGCACACGTAACCTGGCCTCAAACAGTTGCTGTAACTCTAGGGTCACTTATGCTTCCTTCACTTTGGTTTTTTGATATGGTCAGGATTTAAATGGAGGTGATTTTCAGTTTCGATTTAATGAATTGCCCCAGACATTTTCCCATAGTCACTTGGTTCTGAAGAAAGAAATTATTGCCATACTTCTCAAGGAGATTTTCTACATTCTGGCGTTCGTTTGGGGTAAGATTACCCACAATTATACTATCAACCAAAGCTATGGTGGGTGGATGATTGAATCCTAAATTCTGCAACAAGCCAAAATAATTTACATTGGCAATATTTTCGATAGGGCATAGTTTTACATAAGCAATAGGTGCATACCAAGGGACTTGGCTGGGTTCTTTTGTTAAGTCTTCCTAATAGAATAGATATAGATTTCCCATAAGCAGGATCCAAAATCCCAGGGCAGGTCAACGCTTATTTGATTTAAGGGTTTGTGTAGCCACTTAGCTCCAAAGCTTGGTTAGGAGGGATGTGAATCATGTTTCCCATATCCATAATAACTTGTGAGCCAGAGGGTATTGTGATAAGATGAGGGGCATACAGAGAGATCCCCTCTTTGGCATCCACAGCTTCTGAGGGTAACTTAGTTTTTACCCTTAAAAGTTGGTACTCAATTTTGCAATTAGAGGTTGGGTGCTCAAGGAAGCACGCCCATCTTTTAGGGGCATTTTTATTTATGACATGAGTTCAAATATTAACAGAATCTGATACTCTAGTAGGGATAGAAAATTTTTCATTGTGGGTGATGATGCAGTTAAACTCCCGCATCAGTTGGGCCCCAATAAGCAACAAATAAGTATCATTTTCTAACGTGATGGCGGTGGCAGTAATTAAGAGCTTCCTGAAGTAAAGGGGTAAGGCTGAATATGTTCCAATCGCCTTAGTAGACTGACTACCTGCTGTTTCATATTCAGCCTCATGGATCAAGTTCGGAGCCATTTTTATCTTTTGGATAGTTGGAAGGAAATAACGTTAACCAGTGAGACAGTATCAAATAATGCCAGGATTTTACCCTTATGTATGACTACCTCAACTCTAACTACTGAAGATCCAAACTGAAATTAACAGCTAGTAGACTTCCAGTAAGGATTTGCAATGAAGCAAGCAGAGGATTCTTCTGTGGCCAAGCTCAGGGCTGTTCAATGTGCTTAAATGTTTTGTCTGCCAGCGCTTGACTTTCCATAGAATAGTTGACTGTCAAAATTTGTTGGGGTAACTGACCAACATAAAAGTAAGAAAGCTGCAGGTGTTTATTTCCTTGAATAGACAGTGGGACTTCAATTTCTGCAGGCGCTGTTAATACAAAACAACCTGAAGTTCTAGAAAAGATCTAGAGCTAGAAAAAGGTCTTAAGGCACTTGTTTTCTGTCAGCATAGGAGCCTCTTGCCCTATACTGGCTGATCTTTTGCCAACTTAAGTTGAAGGATGCCGCAGTCAGCTACAGTGTGATTTTTTCTTCCACAATGAGAGCAGTATAATTCAGGTGTAGTAGAATTGGGGTGTACAACGGCCAATACTTGGGAGTGGGGCTTATTGGTGTTGAAATAAGGTGGACCGATGGGTTTATGTAGTTCATCCAGAATTTCCAATATAGCCTCTATAATTCGGTGGAGGGACGTTAAGTTAGACTTTACTGCTTTAAGATATAGTACTATATTAAGCATATTTTTAAACGCCAATAATGCAGAGGTGATGGCATCATCTAATGTAGGATGATTACCTACAACCAGAATTTGTGCTTTGAGGTAAAAATAGTGGGTGAATTCGCTGATAGTTTCACCCCCAATTAAGGCTGATACCCATAGAGGTCTGCTTTTGGTTGGTTAAGGTTAAGTCACTTACGAATTCCTGAAGCAAGGCAGTCTTGGCATCAGTCCAAGTATGGAAATGCATCAGATGGGGGACCATAATGTCTTGAGCCATGCAACTAAAACTGTTAGTTAGATGATTGAGTCAATGGGTGTCATTGGCTTCTTCCATAGCATTTTCATAACAAAATAAGAAAGAGAAGTTGCTCCCTTCGCCTGGGACATACATCTATTTGAACAACGGTTTGAACATGCCACTGGGGGGAGTTAATGGTCGAACAACATTTATAGACTTAGGGGCTCATTTTTACCTAAAGGGGAATTGTTAATACTGGACGTGTCATAAGGATGGAGGGCGTCCACTTTATTTTGTAAGGTGTTAATATCATCAATTATTAAGTCTACCTGGTTGCGGGCAGCCCAAAGGGCCAATTTAGTGGCAACAGTAGGGGATAACTGAAAAAATTTCACTTTTGAGCTTAGTAGTCACATCTCAAAGTTTGAGTTAGTGTTGCTCAAGGGTGAGGATTTGTTGCTCCACCCCATGCATCATAGCTGGGAAATTCACCAAGAGTTTAAGGTTTTTTTATCTAACATGAGATCTGACGCCATATTTTTTATTCATAGTTGAGTTTTTTGATTATATTTCACCATAAAGTCAGGGTTTACCTGGCAGGGAGTACCAGTTCTGTTGGAACCATGGGTATATTACCTCATATCCTTTAATATTTTTAGGCCAGGGGACCCAAAGTCTCAAGGGTGTTGGATTTCTAATTTGTTCTTCTCATGGTCAAGAAGTCTTTTCCCAGATATTACGTCTGGATAAGCAATTCCTGATAAAATACATCAATTTTAACTTAAAATTGTGGAAAGGGAAAAAAGAGTAATTTTTATTAGCTTAATACCACTATATAAAAGTAATTTGGGGAGGTTTAAGGGGAAATCTAATAAGCACAAGCAAGATATAATAAATTAAATGAATCATGGATTTGGTTCAAGCCCATTAAATTTCAGTTGAGTCATTTGAGCTTATCTCATGGCTCAGGTTTAAACCTTGAGGTTGGGTGGCTCCAAGGGACTATGATTTGGCCATTACAGTCAGGGTCAATCACCAATTTCGATTATAGTCACCTTTTTGGGGGATGCTGCCCAACAAAAGTTTGGGCTTTTTGATCAAATCAGGATTGATCTCCAACTTTGATAGCTGTTGATTTTCATTGAGGATTATCCCTGACAGGAGATTGGGCTTTTTGATCAGTCCAGAATTGATTCCCATCATCTGACATATTTAAATTCACATTTAGGTAGGAATCTTAACAATTCACTTAAACTGTTCTCCTTCAAAAGATATAGTTTTAGGGCCCTTAATACGGTCATCTTCTGCCCCATCTTCATTTCTCACCCATCTAGCGACATTTTCAGCGGAAACGCCCTCCATTTTAGTTATAGCTATATTTTTGGCGTACAGGAAAGCCACTGTAGATAGCATTACTTTGTGGGAACCCTATTAGCCAATCTTCACAAGTGCAATACTTATCAGGATTTTCAAAATGCTTGCTTTTATTTACATTTGTCATCTAAATTGGCAAACTTACACTATGTAAAACTATAAAAATTTCATTATAAACATTCCCAAGTAGCAGCTTGGGTGTGATAAAGTATATTTTATTATAATTCCTTCCCCTAGTATTTAAGGTCCGTCAAAGGCTAATAGTGGGGTAAGTATTAAATCTGGTATAGGATGGGAGGTGCGTCTTAGACGTTACAACATCATGGCTAATCTGCACTTGAGAAAGTCCATATTCCCTCATCTGATATTAATGTATTGTGATTGGTCCACAGTGGGTAGGATAAAGCCATGGGGAAGTTTTTATATATTGTATCCAATCATTTGTATCAGATTTAGGCTCATTGTGGCTGATCTCAATCTGCTTCAGCTCATGATTGGTGGGTAAGATTTCTTCACCTTTTGCGACCCCCTCAAGCATTATAAAGGGAGATGGTTTTTCTATAGATAAAATTAAATAATTGGTGCTAGTACTTGGGTGACCCTCCAACTCAAGTGAGTATTCCACTTAGGGTCAGTAGTAACAAGAGCAGCTCTATCTGTCCTATTTGACTAAAGGTAAGAATTAAAATGCTATCTTTAAGTCAAAGCACTCTGCTGAGAGAGATGGAGGGTTCATATTATAAAATTTGAACTACTATCGCCTAAAACACCTTCTTTTAAAGCTAGGATAGCAATTGTCCAACAATGAGTTTACAGAGGTAAAAATAGTGGTTTGGCTGATGCCCTAAGTCAGAACCCTGCTTTAGCTCCTGATCCAAAGCAGGTGGAGGTGCACAATATCCACTTGATAATTCTCCAGATAAAATTATACCCAAGCAGCCCTCCACCATGGCATGCATGCCAGGGCTTGCTTTCTGGAGAACGTGAAGGAATATGGTATGTTCAAAAAGGATGTCCTTTCACAGCCTTTGTTGGCCAAGTATACTATGGTCCTCACTAAGAATGAGTTGAATCAGGAGGACATTGCCAGGGGTTACCATGTGTTGGATGAGATGGTGTGGTTTCAGGGCGCCTATGGGTTTCTGCTGAACCACTTCGCCTGGAAATCATCCAGGACTATCATGACGGAATCACCATTGGCCATCTATTGAAGGCGAAAATCTAGAATTAATTAGGCGCACTTACAATTGGAAGGGATTAGGCGCACAGGTTGCCAGGTATTATAAATAGTTTCTGGTCTTTAACAAAATGAAACCAAATTGTCAGCCCCTTGTGGGGCTGTTGGTACCAGTTCAAAAAGCTAAGTTGCCTTGGACTTCTGTATTGGTGGATGTTATTGTGGAGTTACCTTCTTCTGATGGTTATGATGCCATCATGGTAGTGGTAACCCGTTTTAGGAAGTTTGCCCATTTATCCTCTGCAGAACCTTGGTAACCGCAGCAGAGATGGCTAGGCTCTTTATATCAACGTGTTTGCTCTTAATGGGGTCCCCAAAGAAATAATAAATGATTTGGGGCTCCAGTTTACCTTGGTCATTTGGGAAGAGTTGTGTAAGGATATTCAGATTCGCCCCTGTTGTTCAACTGCCTATCACCCCCAATCAGGTGGGCAGACTGAATGAGTGATACAGTGCCTTAAACAGTTCCTGAGGTTTTACACTGCTGCAGATCATTCAAGTTTGGCTTCCCATCTCCCCAAGTCCCAATTCAGCTATAACAACGCCCAGCATGCATTAATTGATTGTTCTCCCTTTTTTGCTAACTATGGCTTCAACCCCGCCTTCAACATGGAGCCCATCTGTGGATCCAAAGTGTAAGCAGTGATGGACTTTGCAAAGATTCTCAAGAAAGTACACCAGGGGTTGAACACAAATTTGGATGCGGCAATGCAAGCTTAGAAGGAGAACGCAGACAGAGAGAAATGGGTAGGTCTGGCATACAAGGGTTGGGGATCTCATGATGCTGGATGCTAGAAACATCCCTATCAAGAAGCCATGTAAAAAGCTGGGACCAAAGAGTATTGGGCCTTACCGCATTGTCAGAAAGTAGGGCCACGCCTCATACCAGTTGGATCTTCCTTCAACATTCTGGATCTTCACTGTCTTCCATGAAAGTAATATTACGTTGTTTGAGGGCCCCACACTAGAGAATCCTAGGCTTATCTCGTGGATGGGGCGCCATAGTGGGAAGTAGAGTAAAGAGTAGCCTCCCGTTTTGTAAAAAGAAAGCTTGAGTATCTTGTATCCTGGAAGTTATTTGACATAGCAGAGAACAGCTGTGTACCAGCGCATGACTGCGCACGTGCTCAAGGTCTTATTGGAAGTCTTCAACAAGCGTTTCCCTGAGGCTGCAGGATCCAAGTCAAATCAAGCCATTGCCGCCATAAAGTTACCCTATCCCACAAGAACTTTTCCATGGCGAAAGCCCCTGAAGGGGGTGGGGTGGAGCCCCAAAACAAGACGGTAATGTCATGGCTACATGACTTGATTGAGGAACCAACTGCAAAGATAAGGGTAGCCGTCAAGAGTCTAAAATGGTCAAGCTTTAAGACCTCCCTGACTTAAGACATACCTCAGACCAACTCTGGATGCAGGGTAGATATGTTTAGGTTAATCCAGTGGATGTTCATGATGCTTGGCTCTGCGTTACAGCAAGGGAGTTAAAACGCGCTAGCTATCTTCTTAATAGTGACAGTTCAATTTGGTTTCTCAGAGAATTCAGGTTCAAAACCCGTTCAACTTTCAATATTTTCAAATTGGGACAGCTTTGCCTGCAATTGATAACTTAAGTTTGGTCAATCTCAAGCTACAGAACCCTGGCTGATGGTAGGATACACCTATTTGTTCGCTTAGTATTAGCACCATTTTCCCCATTCAATGACTCACCTCTCATTGTTTAAAGTATGTTTGCTTGACCAATTTTTCTCATTGGTCAACTTCCTAAACAAAATTCCCCATTAAGTTTACATTTTTTTATAAAATATGGTTCCTTGGGCAAACCTGTGCGCTGACTTCTTTGAGGAGGTCTCCAACAACGTTGGCCACTTTATTTTGTCCAAATTAACTACAGTATCTGGTGCACCTTTGGGCCACCCTGGTCCCCTCCAGATCGAGGCACCCAAGCACCCTAGCGCCAACCTCCATTTGGTTATGTATTCACCTTTGGTGTCCAGCCAGATTCTGTTGCTTCTTGGTTATTTACTATTATACACTGTGTTGTAAACCATTTCCCTAGGTCCCTTGTGCTCTGGCACCCTCCTCAGTGCCCTATTTCCGATCTTGCTAATGGCTAGTTCCATGGCAGTGCAGCTGTGAATCCTGCACCATCTCTTTGGGAATAAGAGAGTTACAGACACTCTCTTGACACAGATTGCTATGAAGCAGTTTGACAGGATGGCACAGGTGGGTAACACAAACAGGAGAGCGTGACAGAGGTAATATCTTGGGCCTGTTGGCTTGTGAAAAAGTTAACTATGAGCCCTTGAGCTACAATAAGGATAATGCTTAAGGAGAGCAGGTGTTTCTGACCTCCTGAAAGGGCTTAGAGTGATGCAATTGTCTTATCTAAGTCCAGAGAATTGTCCAGTTTACATTTCAAAGCCAGAAATCTCCTGGACTTTTAGTAAAAGATGACTAAAATTTAACAAAAATATGTTAATTTTGCAGAGTTTTACTAATAATTATAAGGAGAAGAAATTGCATAAAGCATCTTTACCTGTGTAAAATTTACTAAACTTATGTGTATACCTTGGAAATTGTTGACTTGGTTTATTTATTTATTTATTTGAGGCAAGCTGACCGGGGGATGGACATTACCAAAATAGAGAAAGTATTGACATGAAACCTGAGCAGGGTCAACTCTGTCATAGAAAGTTTTTTCACCTCCGGATCGGGACTCGGATTTTTCTGGTTACGTCATGGGTAAGGTTTTCGTGTTATTATACCTACTAACTGCCAACAGTTTCCTTCGGCTGGCACCCCAATCGATGTGCAAAGGGTGGGAATCGAACCCACAACCTTCAGGTTGGTAGCTGTACGCCCTACCGAATCGCCTTCCACCCCTGTTGACCTGGTTTTAAAGTCTTTGGAAAGCTTGGACTTTGGTGGTCTATTTCAAAAATCTAGTCCTCATATTCTTGTTCTAGACCCTTCTAGAACTTTGGACGAGTACCCTTGTATTTTTTAATTTCTCTAAATAATTTCCCTATTTTAATTCATTGTTGGAGTCAGTCATTTGATTTTTGTCCCTATCACCAAACATTTATTAATTATAAAATTTTGTCAGCATTGGACTTCTCTCACAATTCGCTCACTTTTAGTCAAATCATAGTTTGAAATTTAATAAACCAGCTCCACTCGTCGTCACCCTATTCATTTTCCTATGACAATGTGTTTGACGCCCGCTGCCCCCACGTGGGGCAGTGGTGCGCCACCTCCTAATGTTTTTTGGCCATTTCCAAATTGTGCTTGGGCTGTATCAGCTAGTCCTCTGAATTCTTCAGCACATTATGTATTACCTAAGGACTTAGCCTTACAACTTCCTTGAACCCAGGTGGTGCCACGCTGCCTTTATTGTGCTCCCCTGGAGCAACATGCAATTCAGCCTTTGGGTTGAATATGGCAAGTTGTTCCACTATTCAGATAAATCAATTATTGAATAAGCCCAGGCTGTTATGCATCCTGCAGGCTTCATCAACTTTCACCTTTTAAATTGGTATTTTGATCTTGGCTTCTCAAGTGAAGCTGATGCTGAAGTAACAGCTACCATCCCTCTGGTGTTCCAGGACATCCCCTCCCAACTACTCATACCCAGTTTCCCACTGATACCACTCTTGTGGTTCAGTTCACAGGCCTCCCTACCCACCTACCACCTGAAATTTTAGTTTAATATTGCTGGATTATTGGAATATGGTTCTTATCCCATGATACAATTTGTGGTTCCCAATGGAGCCACTCACCTCGCAGGCCCCCACGCCTTTGTGACTATTCATCCAGTATCAACAGAAATAGCTTCTCAATCCACCCTCACATCATTATCCTCTCTGCCCCAGAACATCCTTTTTGGGCTCAAGTTGATGGAGGGCGCACCATTTGCCCTACCTGTTTCATGGTTGACATTTAAAGCGGCGCTGCCCCTCCATCTCATGAGACATGGCATCCACACCTGACTCTATGCACAATGACCTCATAGCTGATCCAATAACATTTCCTGAATGGGGCACTATTCTTCCCCTTCTTCCCAAAGTGGTAGCCACAGCAACCACTGAATCAACAAACCAAAAATTACCTCAACGAACCACTCTTTCTAAAACCACCAATCATGAGCCAGAAAGGACTAAAGTAAGTTCTAAATCTTCCTCCCAGCCAAACGCAACAGATAATCATATGCAAACAACCCAATCAAATTCAACCAAAATCCATGGGATTATTTGGTTAGGGTTAATGAATAAGGCAAGCTTATCTATGAATCTGAATGGGCTGGGACCCCTCCATTTGAAATGTACCTAATACTGATTATGCGGCCCAATTCTCAAATCGCCAGTATGCATCTCGCCCTGATGCCACCCCATTAAAAAGTTACCACCAACTAGCTGAAGAGGCAGTTGTCTCCCTCAGATGTCACCCAACCCATAAAGCCATCGCAAAATCAGTTGTGGTACTGGCTACGGGCCTGCAATCTCCTATCCTACCTAGTACAATGCTTCCAAAACAGAAAAAAGACCATTTTTAATATTATCAGATGGCAAACTCAGAATTTAAAAAGGTTTTGGCAGTTGCAAAGTTTTTCCCAAGGACCTGCATTACCCGCAACAACCTTGCAAATATCGCCACCCTACCTAAAGTAAATATTGAGGTGGAAAAAGCACTTGCAGACTATATTTCCACCCTCCTTATCGCACAAGTTGAGTTGTAAGCACACATTTGTTATCTAGACCCCCATTTCCATGATGCGCCTACACCATTGCTATTCGCTTTGTACCACTACATGTCCACAACAGATGAGGAAGACGAGCCTCTCAATCCCCCTTCACCCACCGCTATGGATGGATAGCAGTTTCCACTTTCTAATTAGTTGGTGTGTTTTGTTTGAATTTCATTTTAGTTTGAGTGGATCCATCAGTCTCATTTTGACTTTATTTTATTTTAATTTTTAGTTTTAGCTCATTCAATCATTGTTAATGTCCATCCCCTAGTCAGCTTGCATCAGTTAAATAAAAAGTTTTATCAGCATTTTGGCTTACCAGATTTCCATTTACAAACACAAAATTTGTTTTATACCCATTTTGTTTTGTAAATTTTAAATTGATGGCATCTTGTTCACCATTTTGCCATTTCCAAAGGTCGTTGCCTTTGTAAATTACTTGTTTATCCTCAATCTTCCCTTGAGGGAAATAGTTTATGTGGCGTCCAGGCAACTCCTTGGATGTTACATCACCCCCTCCATATGAGAGCCCCCAGTGCCCTAGTATTCTTTGACATTCTGGGGAATGTTGGAGAAATCTTAGCAGTCTTCCAAGACTCTTCTATGGCATAACTGACTCACTTAATTAGATATTAACGCTTGGTCCAGGAGATCTTGGATTCTAAAATCTTCTCCACCTCATACTCATCCTCTTCAGAGTTTGGCCTAATGGACTGGCTTAGCTTCTTGGAAGTTGCCCCTTTGAACTTTAATTATCTGCGAGAAATGTAGTACCATGTTTGCGTGTGATCCCTCTAGGAATTCTAGCTTATAGGCCACTTTATTCACTTGGCGGATGACCTTGTAAGGTCTTAAATTTTTATGTCCAAATTTTTGACATATTGTGGGGATTAAATAGTGCTTGACATTATCATCACAAAATCCCTCGCCTTGAGCTCTGGAGCCTTGCAGTGGAGAAAATACGCCATTTCTTTTGGGCCTTGACATCCTTTACTGGAATTTGATCTCAGGAGTTTAAGATTTTTACTCACATCAGTCACCAGGTTGTCAGAAAATAAAATATTTCTCCTGTGTGGCCTTTATCTTCCTTGAAGGTATCTTTAGTTTGCATAAAATGATGACATTCATGTCAAAGTGTTCTTCAAGTTATACGCAAATTGAGAGATTTTAGTCACTCTATCAATCATTCCTTTTGCATCATGAGCTAGCGTGTAGGTACTTCTAAAAGGTCTTATTAACTCTCTGATTGCCCGTAAGATTATGATGGTATGTCAAGGAATGGCATGGCTTAAACTCTAAATTCTTGTGGATATGCTTCCAAAACCACAAGATGAACTGTGGACCACTTTCTGAGATGATCTCATCAGGGATGCCATGTCTTAAGAAATCTTCCTAGATGAATATTTCTTCCGTGTCCTTAGCTGTGACCTTTGAGGTGAATGACAAGAACTCCACATACTTCATCAGATAATCTACCACCAACTCATAGCTTTAAAACCAATGGACTTTGGAAGCCCAGTTATGAAATCTACGCTTAGCAAAGTTCATACAACTCTGCAATATGTAAGGGTTTGAGCTTCTTTGCAGGCTTGCTCCAGGAAGGTTTGGACTTGGAGCAGGTCAGGCATTTCTCCATGTAACCTTTTAAAGCTCCTGCTAGACCTGTCCAGGAGTATCTATGGAGCAGGAGTTTAATCTTTTTCTCAATACCTGGGTGTTCCACCACTGAGTGGTTAGGGAATAGCTCCATTGACTCGGTTTAGAGTTAAGTTCTGGTACTATAAATGATCTTGGTGGAGGATAAGGTTTCCTTTCTAAAATTCTTATAAGCACCATTGAAATTTTCATCCTCACGTTCCTTTCTGATTTTAGTGCTGATTTTGGAGCGTTTTTGCATGGGGAAGATCCTATCTAAAAAGTAGGCGGTTCCTCCTATTTTGTAGCAAATGCTTAAGGAGGGAGAATAATGTCTTTATTGTACTCGTCAAGATCTTTTCTTTGAGCAGACCATCTTTCAGTCATGTCTAAGGAAGTCCAGAAGTAGGTTACTATCCATGGGCTTGTACATAATCTTTAAATTTTATTGAGACAACCAAGGTATCAGTGAACTTGCCGTTGGTTCATTCTACTAGGGCTCTTGTGGAACTCTAGGGCCCGGTGGCCTGTATTAATTGTAAAAAGATGCCAGGAGTACAGCAGATGATGTTGCCATTCATCTAGGCGGTAACAGATGTCATAAATTCCTCATTGCAAACCATGAAGTTTGTCTCAGATAATAACATTTTTCTACTGAAATACAGACTGGGTTCTCTAGGCCGACCTCCCCACTTTACAAGAGAACCTCCTCTATTTCAAAATTTGAAGCGTCTGTTTCCATTATGAATGGTCAGTCAGCGTCCAGGTACGCCAGTACTGGGACAATGAGTAGGGAATCCTTGATGGCCTGGAAAGCCTTCTCCATTCCCCACTGAAAGGGGACTTGCCCAGTGATCCTGGTAAGAGGTGCGGCCGTTTTGGATAGTTCTTTGAACTATCTAGGGAAATCTGTGACCTGAGAAAGCTTCAGATATCTGTTTTGTCTGTAAACGCTGACCATTATCCACCACTTTCAGTTCATCCAGGCATACGCTGTACCCGTTTTGAACAGCACATACCCAAGAAGGAAACGGAGCCTTTATAAAATTTACACTTATAGGGCTTTAGCCAGAAGTTAACTCTGTCTAGGGCCTCAATCACCCTCTGCACATCATTGATTTGTCCCTCCTTTGTCTTGGAGAAAACCAGGATGATGACAATGTAAGAGATGCAACATATCCTAATGATGTCACCCAGGGTGTCGTTTATAGTATACTGGAAGACAGATGTCACATTTCTCAGGCCTAAAGACATGACCTTATACTTAAACACTCCCAGGCGGCACTTAAAAAGCAGTGTACCTCTGGTGCTCTGGGACTACCAGTACTTGGTTGAATGTAACTACTAGATCTAACTTTGGAAAACCTAACTTCCAACCTTCAATCATGAAATTCTTTCTATTAGTGGGATTGAATATTGATCCACCTCTGTTATCACGTTCAGACGTTGGTAGTCAACGCAGGGTCAGAGTTCTTAACATTTGAAAAAAAGAGTATGGGAGAAACCACCTGGGGACTATGAAAACATGATCAATCCTCTCTTTAGAATCTCCTTCACGTATATGTATAGAGCTTCCTTCACCTTAGGGTTTAATAGATATACTTGGTATCCCTGTGGGAACTTGGCGTCGCCTCTGAACTTGAACAAGGACGTGAATGTACTTTGTAGAGAAAATGCAATGGATTTGTTCTTCTGGAACCAATTTGCGTTCCCTTTAAACTCCTCTGGTACGTTCACTGTCTTGTCTGTTGGGTGCAACATGTTTACGCAAAGCCTGATCCCACCCAAGGTAAAGAATTCAAGGATCACCAGTATCTGGCCTTTGGGCTGGGCGTGACTTGGCCCCTCTCTAGATCAAAATGAGGTGAGTACCTATGCACTCCTCATTCCCAGGATGACCAGGTGGGGCAAATCCTTGATAGCACTAAACTTATCCCAAAATTGGTGAGATCCTTGTTGCAACTGTATTAAAGGTTTAAACTTCCAGAATTCATAAGATTTTGTGGTGTCCAAAAGTGTCTGGTCTCTTTTCTCGTGCTTTTTACTTTTAATCTAGCCGCTAACTCCATGTCTAAGTAACTTTCCTATATTCCTGTGTCAATAAAAGACCACAGTTTTTAACCTCATCCCTCTTCTCCTTTCCCTTACATATCTAAGAAATGACAAAAACAGGTATGAAGGGTCATATCTTTATATAGAGAAGAGATGTGTGTGGGAATCGGGTTAAGGTTGTAGATGGCAGTTACAGAACCATGGGAAGTGTCTGGGCAGGGGGCTCCACGTGGGTAGCTGGAATCTCAGCTGCTCCTTGTTCCAAATTTCTTTCCTGGTTAGAAATTAGTACTTATTTTTCCTGATGTCCACGGTACTTACCTTGAGAAGGCGGGACAAACGACATTGCTTGAGCCAACGCTAATTGACTTTCCAAGTGGGTGGCAACTGAAACCTCCTGTCAGGATTTTTCCAAATTCTCTTGTTTTTTTAAAATTCTACTTCATCAATTCCCCTGGCACTATTGGAAGGAGAGAGTAATCTATCTAAATTTATTAAGGCTAATAAAAAAATTCACTTTAATCCTGATCAAGGGATAGAAGATTTGATCTCTCAATGATTAATTAGATCAAACAGATCCTGAACTGTTACAAAACCTATAAATATTCCATCCTTCCAATAATAAACTCTCTTTAACCGCTCAAAGTCACTTTTGAGCGATTTTAAATTTAAGTTTATTTATCCACAGCCATCTGCCCAAACCTATTCTTTGATGTCCTTGGCTCTGCCGCCTGCCACCCCAGTGTGGGGCAGCAGTGCACCCCCACCTAGCGTTTTCCGCCCTGCAGGCAAGCGCGTTCAGATGGGCTCAAACAGCCCGCCCACTGCTTCCAACCGTTTTGTCCCCCCACGGGACTTAGCGCTCCACCTGGCGCGCGTCCACCCTTCTCGCCCCCATCCTCTCGCCCTCCCTCGCTCTGCTATTCGCTATTTCCTCAGAGTGGACTATGGGCGTTTGTTCCCATATGCCAATAAGGCAATTATTGACCTAGCCACTACAGCCTTTGCGCCAGCTGGCTTTATAGACTTCCGCCCTTTTAAGGGCTACTTTGACGTTGGGTTCCAATCTGAGGAGGATGCTGAAGCGGCAGCACAAACTCCTCTAATTTATAAAAAAAACCCCATTCCCACAACCCATACTCGCCTCCCTTCAGACACCACGCTAGTGGTATCCTTTGCAAATCTCCCATCCCACCTTCCACCCCAGGTTTTGTATGACCAGTTGGTCGCGGGGCTCATGGCTTATGGCACTCAGGCCAACCTCATCTTTGCCATTCCATCTGGTGCAGAACGCCTTGCTGCTCCTCGTGCAACAGCCACCATCATACCACACCACCCCTACCATAGCCCAACAAATCCCACCCCCGCGCTAGTGTGGCTGCAGCGCCTGATCATTTCTTTTGGGCTCAGGTCGATAATGGTAGGCAGATTTGTTCCCTCTGCTTTGGCCTCGACCATGCAAAAAGAGCATGCCCTAAGGCCAAATCCGCTGCTGCAGCTTCTGAGCCCCCTCTGGAGGTTCAGTATGGGGCGCTTTGCTGCCCCCTCCCACCCTCCAATCTCGTTCAGTGGGCCCACATGGAAAATCAGCCCCACCCAAAACCTCTGTCCTCACTCTCCCACCTAAATCTATGCCAGCCAATCAGAGCAATGCTTGGACCAACATTCGCACCCAAGCAGCTGCCCATTCGCCCAATCCTACCTACTCAAATTTGAACGCCACTATTCCAGTGAACCAAAATCCATGGGATCTATTGGCTGAAACTGACGAATCAGGTAATGTCCTCATTAGTAAGCATACAGGTCAACCTCTCTGCCATGGAGATTATGGTCAGGCAGAATTTTTCCTTCCCAACTTCGATGAAACCCCTACCCCTCGCCATTTTGCTCCTCTACCCAATACAGCCCCCTTCCAAAGTGACCACCAGCTCGCCTTAGCTGCGGTGGCCTCTCCTCATTGCCCAAAACTATGCACCGTGGAGGCCCAGTCAGTGGCTCAGCTTTAGCATGGCCTGCCCACCATCTTCTTCCCCCCAACTTCCCTGAATCTCCCTGCAGTGACATCTCAAAACTATTTGATGATGCTGAAATCGCTGTTATGAATGTCGCAACGCTTGCTTCATTCAACCCCTCAGCCAAAATCACCCGCCACAGTATCTCCCTTTTCACCCAACTTCCTGAAGCCCGCAAAGAAGCTGAAGTTCTCCTCGCAGCTTTTGTTGAAACACTTTCTTACCATTATCTTGATGCAGAAGTGGAAAACTCCTACTACGCTGACCTCAGCCCCCACTATGCAGATGCCCCAACGCCCTGGCCCTCTGCTCTGATCTGGTACTGTAACTAACACCCCTTGATCGAGGTGGGTCTTTCTGAAAACCAACCCCCGACCCCTCCTCACCCTCTGCCATGGCGGGTTAAGCAGTTTCTTCTTCCCGCCTGGTTAGTAGTTTGTTTTGCCGTTTTGAGTGTTGTGATCAGTACTGTCCATCCCCTGGTTGGCGTACCTTGAATAAATTGAATCCATCCTTCCAATAATAAAATTAGGTCTAATTATATCCTTTTTACTTTAATTTATCGCTTTTTGGATAATCCATTCAAAGTAATTTTGAGAGAAAACCTGCCCCATTAGAAGTGTAATTTAAAACTTCCAGATTGGTGCTCACTACAGGGGCACTCTGAGTTACGCACCAGTGATAACGTCTATCACTACTATGTATTCTCGCTTTTTGCCTTCAAAGCTCAAGACCATGAGCAAGGCAGTATTTTACAATGGGTCCATTCAACTAGAACCAAAATCCCCAGAGTACCGCCCACGTTGGAATTTTGTGCCAACCTGGAGTTTTATGATCCTAATTTAAGCTTTACAGCAAACTTTCAAATACCTCCTGAGGCTTTATGAAATATTATCAATCAAATGCTTGAGGAAGCATTAATTCCTGAAATCCGTTCCACTTAATCTTGTTCCAATGATGTACCTTCTATCTTGCAGGAGGTGTTGCAAACCTCCCAAATGCCAGGAATTGGCACCGAGAAATACTTGCATCAGCTTGTACACTCTACATTATACCATTTATTACCAGTAGTGGGAATGCATCATCAAGGGATGCTCAATTTACTAGAAGGACTCAGTCATTGAATAATTATGTTACCAAGTTTTTTCAAATCTGCCTCTGAGTTTAGTAGAGTTAATCAAGATGCCATCATCAATAATTGGACCCTTCTCAATGAAGTATATCAACAGCTTATTCAGTGACCATGGAATGACCAGATTTGTTGATTTACAGTTCCCAAAGTGAGTCCAGAAAATTCATCAAGTATGGAAAGAGGGAATTTCCCAACTTTCTGAGCGTAGTTGATCAATGGAAGAAGAAATCAAAGATTGTCTTTCCCAATTGGAGCAATTGTACTCCAGAATCCAATTATGAGTCATCAAAGTAGAGAAAACCTCTGGATCTATGGGTCCTCCTGGGATTGAAGGACCTCATGGTCCACCTGGGGGTGTAAGTCCACATGGATCTCCTGGCGTTGATGGGCCCCATGGAACACCAGGTGCAGATGGACCTTGGGGGCCCCCAGGTGCTGATGGGCATTCAGAATCCCTTCAACAAATTGACTCTTTATGGAGCATGATGAATCACTTCTGAGAGCAATTTTATAAAGTGGATAAGGAATGTAACTTAACACCTGATGGGGTAACGATTGACCCCCTCCTGTCACTTCCATCTCTATCTGACAAACTGAGTAATCTGGTTAAATGGGCGAAGGACTTAGACATCCCGTTTCAAGCCTACAAATCAAAAGGTGAGATGCTCTGAGCATAAATTGAAACACTGGAACTTAAGCATAATGCACAGAAGGAGCAAATTTATTAACTATCTCGTTGGTTGGATAAAAATTGGGGCATGCTAATTTGAATTAATGGATGAGTGAAATCTTATTGAGACTGTAGGTCCTTATCCTCCATTTTCTTATCAAGTTTCTGATTCCAACTCTTATGTTTCTACTCAATCTGAACACCCTGGAGTGCATGTTTTGACTTCCAATGCTCCAATGAGATTCAAACCAGTATTTAAAGACATGTACTCTCCTGGGGAAGGCAGCATTATCTCCTTCCTCTATCTATTGATAAGGCTCTAATTGAGGCCATGGATCATCAAAAAATGAATTATATGCTTAATTGCCTCAATCAATTAGCCCAGGATATCATGGTACCCCGCTTAATGACTTGCTCTACTTGGTCTCAGGTCAAAGAAGCGTTAATCAAAGAATTTTTTGAGCAAACCTTATCCTCTCAAAAACAGGCTTTTATGGGTACACAGCCCCACCAGAATAAATCTATCAAAGATTTTGCTCATTGGTTATATCAGGAAGCTCAAACTTTGGTAGCTTGTGGTTAGTTAAATTTGGATGATGTGATTAATGCAGTCATGTCTGCTTTTACTTCTAGGACTTGGATGCAAGTTACCTTCTTAGCGTAAAGAAGAATTTCAGAAGTACATTAGACATCAAGGAGGCCTTGTTGGAATTAACTCCTCAATTTTTTGGAAAACCCTAAGTTTATAATTCTTCAAGGCCTAGTCGCTTTAGAGTCTACGCTGTGCCTAAGAATACTAGAGCAGTTCAATGTAATTACTGTCATTCATATTTCCATTCTGAGCATTGTTGTTATAAGAAAGAAACTGATGAGAAGAAGAAAAAGGATAAACACAATAAGACTCTACACATTGATAATGATATGAGTATGCAACAAGAACTTCGAAGCCCTGTGGAGTATAATAAAGATTAAAATTTCTCCTATTCCTTGCCCTCCTTGTTGGCTTTATCCTCTAAGTTTGAAAGCACCATTATCCGCATTGATTTTTGAGTAAATAAAGTCAATGATAAGGCTATTATTGACACTGGATCCTTGGTGAATGTTGTCTCATCAAAAATTATTAAGCAAATCAATTTTACACCTGATATTTCCCATTTTTAAGAATATGGCACTGTGTGACCTCAGAGTACTCGGTCAATTGGAGCTTTTTTGGCACTTCCTCTAAAGATTGAAAAGTTAACTTTTATGGATCTTGCTATAGTCCTCAATAATTTAAGTTTCAACCTACTTTTGGGGACTCAATTTTAGTGGGGATTTGATGAAATTATTGATTATCCTGATTCATCACTTTCTCTTTTGGGGTATAGAGTTCCTTTACTGTTATCTGACCCTTCTCATACCAAACATTGGTTATGTATGCTGGAGGGGTCTAAAAGATCTTATCCTATCAATATCATGGAGATCCACGTGTAAAGTTACTCCCTCCTTCAGCAGATATTGAAGAAGGGATAACTATTTTCCCAAAGAAATTAGTTTTTCCGCCAAACTTTCAGGTAATTATTAATACTTCATTGCATTTTTCTATTACCAAATGACATTTGTTACAAGTCCAAGGCATTTTCAACCCTTTTACCAAAGAAATCTTGCTTTTCCTTGAGTATTGTACTATTTTTGTTCTGGATCGTTATCTGTTTTATTGGTGAACCTTACTGATAAACCAAAATCAATGTGTCAAAACCATCTCATTGCTTATGTCAAGTTATTACCCTCATTGCAAATCTATGATGTTAAACCTTTTGGAAGCTTATAAGACTTTAGGCTAGAAAGTGATCAGAAAACTCTTACTGTGGGTCCTGTAATTGGAAAATACCTCAATAAGGAACAGTAGAGACAAGTACATAATTATTAGAAGAATACTCCGACATTTTTGCCAAGCATACTTATATTTTTGGAAAATGAAAAAAGTAAAGCATTCTGTTTAAACTGGCAATCATCTTCTTATTTGTGATAAGCCCTATCACAAATTTAGAGTGGAAGAAGCCCAAGTTACCAAGGAACTGCAACAATTATTGAAGGCTGGATTATTTAAACCATCCAATAGTCCTTGAGCCTCTCCTTTGTTGTTAATCAAGAAAAAAGATGGTTCTTATCACGTGGTTATGGATTATCATATATTGAATGCTATTACTCATCGAGATAGTTATCTGTTACCTTGAATTAATTCTTCTCTTCGGTTGTTGGCTGGTTTGACTTATTTTACTGCAATGGATTTAGCTAGTGGGTACTGGCAAATTAATTTATCCCCAGAATATCGAGCTAAGTGTGCCTTAGTAACCAGTGAAGGTCTATTTGAACCAACCTGCATGCCACAAGGATTGAGCAATGCACCAGCAACTTTTTAATGAGTCATGATTGGAATGTTATGAGATTTAAAACTCACTTGTGTTTTGGTATATCTGGATAATATTACCATGATTTATAAAACATCTAACAAACATCTAAGTCATCTAAAAGAAGTTTTCAGCCAAATTCAGAACTCTTCTCTAAAAGCTCAAACCTTCCAAATGTTCATTCTTCCAAAATGAAATAGAATTTTTAGGGCATCATTATCTACCAACAGGATTTAACCCCTCTCATCCAAATACAAGCTATTCAATGAATGCCTGCCCAACCTCCCTTCGGGACATCCAAGTCTTTTTTGGCATGGTTGTTTATTGGAAATTTATACCCAAGTTTGCTGATATGGCTGAACCGTTATTCTATCTATTAAAAAAGGGGAGCCATTTGAGTGGAGTTCAGCTCAGGACAATTGTTCAATTCCCCATTAATGGCATTGACTAAGGCACCTGTTTCTATTCATCCTCAATTCAATAAGCTTTTTCTTTCATACCAATGCCATTAATGTCGCTATTGTAGCAATTTTATCCCAATGTGATACAGAGCAAAATGATCATCCGTCACATTCTTTAAAAACTTTGTCCAAGGTTGAAAGGAACTACAGTGTAACAGAGTGGGAGTGCTTGGTAGTGAATTTAGCTATTTGGCACTTCCATCCTATCCTATATGGTAATCATTTTACCATTATTACCGACCATTTCTTATTAAGATGGTTGCAAAATATGAAGGATCCTGAAGGGAGATTGGCTCGTTGGGCTCTAAGATTACAAAATTATAATTTTATATGTGCATAACTCAGGTGCTAAACATCAAAATGCTGATGGTCTGTCCTAACTACCTATATTGAACTTAGATCTGGGAAAAGAAGAACGTCTATATAATCTGATTGGACAGCTGGAAATTGTGGGATCAAGAATCTGAAGAAAATCAAGCTTTTTTAAAGATTATCACCAAAGATACTATAATTTGAGAAGGAGCCTTATATAAACAGGTCAAGTCCAATTGGTTACCCTTTTTGCACCCCAATTAGAGATTTCATGCTGTTATAGAAGGACATGAACAAGTAGGTCTAGAAGATTAAAGACTCCAGAATGGTTGAAAATTCAATATTATTGGAATAACATGACTGAATAATTTATGAGACCCTTAACTCATGTCTTATCTGTAAAAGCCATGGAGCCACCAACCCTACTTATCAACATCAAGTTATTTTCCCAACTAAAGCATTTGAAGTGGTAAGCAGGGTTGTTTGTAGGTCCTTTTCCTAGGATATTACATGGCCATCAGTACATTATTATGGCAGTTGATCACCTCACTAAATGGGTTGAGGCCATTTCCATTGCCACTCCTTATGATAAGACTACTGCTTTGTTCCTTTACCAAAAATCATTACTCAACATGGGTGTCCCAAAGTCCTTATGTCCGACAATAGGACTAATTTTACCTCCAAACTTTTAAAAGAATTATCCAAATTATTTAATAATACTCAGCTTTTCTTTCTTATAACAATCACTTTAGTTACTACGATTTGATTTTAACAGCAAATTTGGATAATCACACACAGGAAAGATGGGCGACTTTATCAATAAAAATAATACAACATTGGCAAGTGTCACGGCGAGCGGTGCACTTAACGGTGCAACTAAGGGCAAGAAACGCCCTGGAGGGGGACCAGGAACCCAATCAGCAAAGAAATCCTAAACTCAGACACTGTCTGGATTTAAGGTATTCACTGTAAAGCACGCGCAATATATATAAATTCAGTTCAACCAACCCTTATCAAAGGTGGAGCACGGGATCAGACTCTTCCTTGGGGATGAGTCACTGACCCTGTGGGAGAAAACATGTGAGGCACAGCCCTCACTTTTCCCTCACGCGGTGTATGTAGCCACCAACAATATGGGATGTGGCTGGATTGATATTGGTTTCAAAACAGCTGATGAAGCCGATGCTGCAGCAAAAGTCTGTGTGGAAATTGCCCTCCCCAAGGGCAAAAAATTGTGTGCACTGCGCGCACCAATGGTACAAAGTAAAAACTTTGTTCATCTCTTTTGACTCACTCCCCACCAACCTTCCTCGTAAGGTAATCGAGGAGGAGCTCTGCAAAGGTCTCGTGGCCTATGGAGAAATTCAGCAACTCAAATTACAGCAATTTCACCTGATGCCCAACCTGTGCACGGGCAAAGCTATTGCTGTAATCAATCCCTTCCCAGAAGTGGAAGAGGACTTATCCAGAATTCCCTGCACAGCAGAATTTCACTTTGAAGATGGGGGACAGTCAGCTGCATTCTGAGTTAAACCGGAACGCGCACCGCCCATTTGCAACCACTGTGGCTCACTGGGCCACAAGGAACATGCATGCCCTGTGAAAGAGGGCTTAATGGAAAATGACTATTATGAGGAAGCAATGGACGAAGATAATGAAAAATTCGCCAAAATGACTGATGGTCACCACCCAATCCTCTGGGGTGAAGATGGACTATACTCCATCGTGGACCCAGTTACAAGCAAACAACGTAAAGCAGCACAAAAAGCCCACAAGTGAGCGGCGGCCAAAGCGGCGGCACACGCGGAGTCCACCATTAACCCTGGACAAATTCAGGAGGATATTTCAGATATTCACCAAACCAACCAATCAGAACAATATGCCCAGGTCGAAAATTTTCACAGTAACCTGACTGAGTCACAAAGTGACATCAGTCATGTACATATTGAGGAACAATGCAACCGCAATTTGGGCGAAAATGTGGTGCACAATTCACCAAAGTCGAACCTCAAAAATATAAAATCCAATCAACAATCCGCATCAAATCAACATGAGACCTGTGCAGGAAAAGTTGACACAAATGCAAAAAACCGCAATTCCATTGAATCATTGGGTCAGATCAAGGGAACCAACAATGGCAGTGAAAGAGTTGGAGTACAGACGCGGAGCATGGCCAAAATGAGCCATGGTGGGATAGGGCCAGAGGGCCCTCCCAACTACTCCTGAGGCGCCGTGGGCACCTCAGTGTCAATAGGGATGCTAAAAATCGCGGGAGCCAGGGCTCATACGTCCCAAGCCAAAAAGCTGGCATTCCTGCGAAAACCTCTTGTAGAAATCTTGGCCATCCAAGAAACCCACTGTCTACAAGGGGAAGAAGAATCCTGGTCAACCAGGGTTGCACCATCACAATCAGTATGGACGTCTCACTGTGGGGTGATCGTAAAAACAACAAAAAATTTAAAATTACAAATTTGTCATCACATTTGCATGGTCAAGTCCTGGCAGCAACAATCACATGCCAAGAGGAAATAATTTTGATAGCATGTATATATGCACTGTGCACGCAACTGAGAGAAAACAATTTTTTGAAAACATTCCTACTCTCATCCTCCCACCAGATGCCATTATGTTAGGCGATTTCAACTGCTGGGATAACCCCAATACAGATTGATGGCCTAATCCCAGGGGATACCCACCTGGACACATTGAATTCCGCACAATGAAGGCATCTCTTGGCCTACATGATGCTCTCCCCCCCAGTTTGCCACTCCTTCCCCTATATGACGCAGCCCATCATATGTGAGAGAGCACTCATATTGATGAGTCGCATTGACCACATCCTCATCCCACAATCCCACCACTCAAGAATCTCCAGTTTTATAGCAAAAAAAATCAATTTTCTGACCACCAATTAGTTATGGTGCAGTTAGCGCCAACCCAATCCTACACACAGGTGTCGCCTTGGAGAAAGCTTCACCTGGAAAATATAAAATTTCCAAGATATCTGACTGGGTTGAAAACAAGGCTACAAACCTAGAATTTACAGCACCATTCACTTTGGATCCCATCAGAAATTGGAAAATTTCAAAAAGGATTTAATCAACAAAACCTGACATATTGCATCACATTAGTACACCGCAGACACAGCCTCAATCAGGCGTACCTTGGTGGAACTAGACCACCTGGAAATAAATACTCCAAAATCTGGCTATAGCCCTAACTGAGATGCAAATGGGCAGAAATTTCTGCCCGACTTAACAATCTCATCTTTGAACACCAACACAGAATCAAAGTATTGAACAAAGGTAAGTTCATATAGGAAGGCGAAACCTGTTTGACATAATTTTTCCACCAATTCCACTCCCGCGGAAACCAGACCATGTGCACACAGGTCTGCATGACAACGGCACCGTGGCAACTGACCCTGAGGAGGTCAAGGTGGAAGTACACCGCTATTACACCGAATTATATTGTGAAACGCCAACAGATTCACAAAATAATTAAAGAATTTATACAAAAAGCCGAGATACAAAGTACACCACCAAATTACAATATACTATCCCTTATTACATGGGAGGAGCTTTGGGAGACAATTCGCGGTGCACTACGTAGAAATGCCCAGGGCCTGATAAGATACCCTACAAATTTTACAAAAAATATTTTTAATTGCCCCCCTCCTATTGGTCTATGAACCAGAGCTTATTGGAAACACGCTTATTACCAGGAGGCCATGAATCCTACGTTATAATCTTATATAAAAAGGGTGACAAATTAAACCTGGCCAACAGGCGTCCAATAACACTCTCTAATACTGACACAAACTTCTAACAAAATTTTTAGCAGCTAGATTAGGCGCAATTGCATCTGACGTCCTATCACCCAACCAGTTTGGGCTTATACCAGGGCGTTCAATCTGAAACAACATTCACCCTTTTGCAAACATTTTCCAATCCAAAGCAACTAGTGCCCTGGTCTTCTTGGATCAGGAAAAGGCGTATGACCGTGTTAGCTGGCCATACCTAAAAGAATGTCTACATGCCTTCAAACTCCCACCAAGATTCATAAAATGGGCGATGCTCCTAACAGAATCTGCAACCATGGCTGTATGCGGCCCTAGATTCCTAACAAACAAGATTAAACCACACAGAGGGCTCAAACAAGGGGATCCCCTCAGCCCAATGCTATACAATTTCAGCTTTAACCCACTCCTCCGAGTGGCTGACTCATGTCTCATGGGGACAACCGCACAAGGACAACCAACAGTCAAGATACTGGCCTTTGCAGATGACTGTATAGCAGGTATAGCAAACAATGAAGATGCCCAACAGCTGGAACACACTCTAGAGGAATACTCCAAGGTGAGCAATGCATCGCTCAACAAAAGGAAGACAGAAATCATCCTCTTAGGCAAATACACAAACAATTGGGCCACAACATCAGAACCTCATACTAACACACAAAGAAAAAACCCAATCATTTTACCCTTTGCAACACCTCCCACCACCACTCCTGTCTGACACCTTGGAATCTGGCTAGAATCAGGGGGATATGCTAATGAGACAATGGAAAGTAACCTGTTACAACGGGTATCCAAACGTGTCGCCTCCCTCAAGTGAAGAACCCCAGGACTAAAAGGACGAGTTGCAGTTGCTAACTCGCTCATCCTCCCAATACTGTGGTACCAGGCCCACGCGATCGCCTTCTCACCTACCTTTATAACCTCAATCCGCATGCTTATCCAGGGCTGGCTGTGGCCTGGCTCTCACTATCCTATATGGATGGAAACACTATTTGGCCCACGCTCAAGCGGAGGCATGGGACTAATGGATTTTGAGAGCCATGCCAATCACATCCTAGGTACCTGGATAAAGGAAATCCTTGCTCCAGACCTCCCGCAACAACATTGGTCCAGAGCAGCAAGGACTAACTTTGCACAGGCGCTCAAATTAACCAACCCACATAGTCCACCCAGACTACTTTCATACCTTGCCAAGCACCCTACTGCAATGGGTCCGCATGGAACCTCCCCTCATTTCAAACATATCCTCCGAACTATCCGCCATATGGGATGGACCATAGAGAACACGGGTACTATACAGGGAAGGGGACAACCCAGCCCCCAATTCAAATTAAGAAACCCAGAAAACCACCCCCAGAGAGATATACTCGCAACAACCCCAAACATAGCTAGGATAGAATACCTAGATATGTTGGACATTAGATATGATTCAACCACACATAAGGCAATGTGGAAAATAACTCACCACCCATTTCTACAGCTGAGAATAAGAGCAAACGCCTGGCGCTGTCTGAGAAGGACCTATAGGATGGCGGACCATTCCAACACCCTCACAAAAAATGTGCAGTATGTGGAGGGGAGGGATCCCTACATCACCGCCTAGAACATGCACCTCAACCAAAGCTATATGGCAGGAAGTCGCACGCCTGCTTAAGATCTAAAACGAACAGGAATTCTTGATATCAAAGAGCATCTTCGCGCTCCAGATCGAGTCACCAATCCCATCTACCCTCCGTTCCCTAATAATACCCATTGCAATGTGGATAATCCAAACAATTGATTAGATGCGTTCAAGGGCATGGTCCCAATTATTCATGGGGTTATTAACAGATTCCATGTCCACTTACTTGAGCACTTCCAAGCCTGGCTATATGGATATATGAGACCAAGGCAAAAAGCGCTCATAGAAATCATGGTTCCCACTCTGGTTCCTCCACACAGACCCTTTCCTTCACACCTGCTCCATAGTAGGGGAAACCCCCTCGGAGTAGTGCACCAATCCACCCATACCTGGCAGTCCCGCTGGCAACAGGGGTAACTTGAGTACCCTGGGGTGCCCAATTTTATACTTGTCAGTTATTTCCTTAGTTTCATGTATATTCAGTAATGTCCGTCCCCTAGTCGGCTTACCTCAGTTAAATAAAATATTTAATACTACTCAACGCTTTGTTGTTAGTTACAATCCATCCATGAATGGAGCCATCAAACAAGTCAATTAAACTCTAGTCTTAATTTTAAGGAAGATGGCTTCTACTGATCTCATTCAGTGGAACTTTTATTTGCCAAGTGGCTTACTTGCTTATCAAATAAGTTATCATTGGAACATCATGATGTCATCTTTAAAATGCATATATGGGCGAGATCCATCAGTTCCTTCTAGTATTCAAGCCATAATTAAAGAAAGTATAACTGAAAACTCTGATATAGTTATGATAAATCTGGCTGATGAATTTATTCGTCTTCAAGCTCAAGCCATGAAATCAATTAAAATAACTACACAGAAGGAGACTCAATGAAGTAATCAGCATAAAACCTCCTTACCTGGTATCATATTGGGATTTCATTATGTATTATCACTCTCAGCTTGGTGGATGTACTGAAAAGTTAGTATTCAACTGGTTTGGTCCATATTGAGTGATATTTTGAAAAGGTTTAAGATAATTGATTGTTCATGTGGATACTGGTATATTGATAAACCAAACTCATCCCAGATTTTTAAGAATTCACCCCCCTCCATAATTGAATCTAGAGGGGGGAAGTGTCAGGATTTCGCCAAACTCTCTTGATTATGAAAGGTCTACTTCATCAATTCCCCTGGCACTATCAGAAGGAGAGATCTCACCCAATCAAGGGATAGAAGAATTTATTGTCCAATAATAAATTAGATCAAACAGATCCCAAACCATTACAAAACCTATAAATATTCCATGCTTGCAATAAAAAAATTAGGTCAAATTATAACCTGTTTACTTTAATTTATCGCTTTTTGGAGAATCCATTCAAAGTAAATTTGTGTCAAGAGAGTGTCTGTAAATCTATCGTTCCCAGCAAGGTGATGTGGGATGCAAACACACATTGCTAGGGAAATAGCCATTAAGAAAAAGGGAAAGAAGACACCTCAAATGGTGCCTGTGCAAATGGTACCCCAGGCAAGGGTGTAGAGCGCAACATATAGTACCAGGTAAGTGAGGAACATAACCGCTTGAGTGGACCCCAAAGGGGAGTCCATAATCAAGTGTAACTTGGCGTCAGGGGGCTTGGGTGCCTCAATCTGGATGGGACCTGGGCGGCCCAAGGGAGCCCCTGGGATTTTGGTAAATTGTGATAAAAGGTAGTGGCCCACATAGTTGGAGACCTCCCTGAAGAGGTCTGCCACCAAGTTCGCCCAAGGAACCATGAGTAAAACGTAAAATAATGGGTAAACCTATTTAAGAAAGTTGACCAACGAGGAATGTTGGCCGCAAAAAACATAATTAAAGTGGGCCAGGGAAATTCAGGTTCTGCGGAAGTGCGCCCAAGCCTTGACGCTCCAATAAACAGACGCTTCCATAAATTTTCATAGAATACACCAAAAGTGCCTTCACTCAAGTAATTGATTAGGGCCGTACTTTATCCAAACTTAAAATTTCATAACTTGAATGGGATTCAAACCCTTGCTTTCCAACTAACCAAATCAAACCATTTTCGTTTGTAACATAAATCATTCATTTCAGTGCCTGACCGAGATAAGAGGCTGGGCGTTTTGCACCCCATTAGTATCAACCTGAGCATGCTTGGCTTGCACCCAGCGTTGATCTAAGGTGTGTTTCAGGTCAGGAAGAGCCTGAAGTTTCACCTTCTGGGCCTCCTGTCGCCCAGCCTTATCTTTAGCATCAGTTCCCACTATTAAGTCATCCAACCATGACATTACCCTCTCCTCCTTCTTGGGCTCCACCCCCCCTCCAGGGGCGTTTGCTAAGGAGAAGTTCTTATGTGCTGGTGGCAACTTCATGGCAGCAATGGCCGGCTTAGGCTGAGATCCTGCAGCCTCAGGGAAACGATTATGAAATGATTCAATCAGGTCTTGGGCATGTACACAATCCCATGCTGGAACTCAACTGTTCTCTGCTGCGTCAAACCCTTTCCAGGATACCAGGTACTCAAGACGTCGCTTAACCTGGCGGGAGGCTACTATTTCCTCCACTTCCCATTCCGGTGCCCCGTCCACAAGATAAGCCACGGGATTCACAGGAGGAGGGCCCTCAAACAATGTCAATTTGCTTTCATGATAGATGGAGAAGATCCAAAATGCGGTGGGAAGATCCAACTGGTATGAGGCATGTCTCACCTTTCTAACTACACAGTAAGGACCAATCCTCTTTGGACCCAGCTTTTTGCATGGCTGCTTGATAGGGATGTTGCGAGCATCAAGCATCACAAGATCCCCTTCCTTGTATACTGGACCCACTCGGCGCTTTCCATTGGCATTCTTTTTATAAACCAGCATAGCCGCCTCCAAACTTGTGGACACCCCCTGATAGACCTTCTTGAGAGTCTTAGAAAAGTCCAGCACCGCTTCCACTTTGGAATCACAGCTGGGCTCGATGTTAAAAGCAGGGTAAAGCCATGGTTAGCAAAAAAAGGTGAACAACCAATTGATAAATGCAAAGTGTTGTTGTAGCTAAACTGGGCCATGGGAAGGTGAGGAACCCAAACTGAATGATCTGCGGTGGTGTAACAACGCAGAAATTGTTCCAAGCACTGGTTCAATCGCTCAGTCTGCCCATCTGATTGGGGGTGATAGGCAGTTGAACGGCAGGGGCAAATCTGAAGAGTTTTACACAACTCTTCCCAAAAGATGGAGGTGAAATGGGGTCCCCGGTCACTAATGATTTCATGAGGAACCCCATGAAGCTCAAATACATGGGCGACGAAGAGCCTGGCCATTTCAGCAGCAGTTATGGTTGTTCTGCAAGGAATAAAGTGGGCGAACTTTGTAAAGCGATCCACCACCACCATTATCGAATCATACCCATCAGAAAATGGTAACTCCACAATGAAATCCACTAATAGGGAAGTCCAGGGCCCTTCAGCCTTTTGGACTAGTACTAACAACCCTGCTAAAGGTTGCCAATTGGGTTTCATTTAATTGCAGATCAGGCACTCTTTACAGTACCGTACTACCTGAACAGGCAAGCCCTTCCAATTGTAAGTGTGTCATATCAACTCCAAAGTCTTTGCTTTCCCAGGATGACCAACAGTGATTCCGTCATGATGGTCCTGGATGATCTCCAGGCGCAGTGGTCCAGCAGGAACTCATAGGCGCCCCCTGAAACCACACCATCTCATCCTTCATGTGATACCCCCTGTGTGACGGTTGAGGTCTATCCTCAGAATCACATTGCCCTGATCTTTGGTAAGACAGGGCAGGCTGTGTCTGGATGTATGGAGGAGGGGGAGTTGGTCCTGGCAGGGACGCCTAAGGGGCAGGAGCTTGAAGGAGGCCAAGGAGCAAGATGGGCGTCCAAGTCGAGGAAAACAAGAATCAAGTAAAATGGGGAGTTTCGAGATTCGATTTGGATTCAAATCAAGAATGGAATGGAATGGGTGCTTGGAAGTTTCGCGGTTCATTTGGAATTCGAAATAAAACTGGTGCGGAACTGTTGAGGATCGGAACTGGCACAGAAC